>PVJX010008613.1:0-64634 GCA_004027295.1 Dolichotis patagonum
GCTTTATACTATTGTGTTATGTTTGGTATTATTGTAATTGAAACTATGCTCAACTATAGCAGAGTAAGAGATATGGTGTTAGATACTGTTGATGTCCAGTTGACTTAATGTAAAGTACTGTGTTGCCTATGTTGTCCTCTTCTGATCTGCTCTGTACTGCCCCCTTTTGTTTTATTCTCTTTTAAATTAAAAAAAAAAAAAAAAGAAAGAAAACGAATGTATCCTCTGCAGCACGCACTGGATCTTCATTTCCGAGAAGTACATTGTTTTGCCTTCCAGCTTGGATCCCTAGAATTTTGGTGTCAGCTTGGATGTAGCCAGCATTCAGTGATCTCCCTTGACTCCTCAAATGCATCACACTGTTGACTCTTACTGCCCAGCCAGGCCAGACTTACACCTCTTCTTTTTCCCATTGGCAGTTGACTATCTCAGATACTTTCCTTGTGATCCTAATTGATGCCCATATAGAACAATACATTTGAGATGACTGATTGAAATAAGATGAGTTGAACTAGTTGGTAGCTTTTGAGCAAGTTAATTAACCTCTGTGTTTTTAGTTTCCTTGTGTATAAAACTGTAGGTACTAAGAGAACCTACATCATTGATGGCAAACCCTTTCGAGAACGAGTACCTAAACTGCAACCCAAAACCCATGTACATATTGCAAAGTGCCAACACTGCAATTAACCTGAATACTGACATTTTAGTTTACAAAAAATGACTCTTAACATCTTTTGTCTTAAAAATGACACACATGTCATAAGTTCGCCACCAATGACCCACATCATAATGCTGTTTGGAGTACTAAATAAATGAACGTATATACAAGCACAATGTCTGGCCTGCAATAATGACCCATTATTTTTTTGATTTGTTAAAGTGCCCTGACTTTGTCCTAGAGCAAAATGGCAGGCGAATATAAGTTTCTGACTTCAGAAATAATTGATCATGAGCAAATGGATTTTAATCTTGAAAAATCCACTCCTCTTTACTGTGAATACCTGCAAGATGATAGTAGTATCAAACTCTGCCCAGTGGAGTACTATTATGGTGAATTGGCAGATGTGAGGGAAAGGTAAAAAGAAATAGTTGATACATATTAAATGCTGAGAGATGGCCAACCCCTGTTCAGAATACTTTTATTTGCCTTAACTCATTTTAATCTCACAACAACCCCATGTGAAGTGGCTACTTTGATTACTTGCATTTTACAGGTGAGGAAACTGAAGTACAAAGAAGTGAAATACGCTGGGAAAGCTCACATTAACTAGTAGAATTTGTGTTAATCCAAATAGGTACCCCCATCATGCAAGTAAAGGTCTTTGTCTTTCTCTTTTATACTTCTTCCCTGGTGTACCCTTGAAAAGGAATTTTGAATCTCTTTATCAATCAGAACTATTACATTTTAGATTTAAGAGCCTTTTCCAGTTCAATTTCAATAGAATAAAGATCTTGACAGGATATAAATTTTCATAGTAAAAAATAGACCTGTATAATCTAGGACTATAACCCTTTCCAGAGACCTAAGGTTGAGGATATATGAAGACACTTTAGCTGAATTATACATCCTTTTTGTACAATTCCTTGATTTCCATCAATTTGGTTATAAAATCTGTTGATAAAAAAATCAAAACCTTTATATTGTAAAAATGTGACTTTGTTAATAGCAAAAAAAAAAATCTGTATCTTAGACTGTCATGAACTGTTTAAACATCACAATGAGAGACATTGATGGCTTAAATAATTGAAGTCCACATTTCCCAGAATCCATCTACTTATCTTAACCTTTTGTGAGATCTTCAAACATATCACAGACTTGATTGGCGTGAGTTTCTGTGTAAGTCTTTTTTCTCCATCAGGGCTAGTGGGATGTGCCCAGGCCTGTTGGTCTGTTCTTTTTTTTTTTTTTTTTTTTTGGTCTGTTCTTAAAGTTTGGATCCCATCATAGCGGAGAACTGACTTGGGCAGATCTGTTAACCTCCCTGTACTTCAGTTTCTTCTTCTAAAGACCTTCTGATTTTAAAAGGTTGTACCTTGACTTGCTATTTCTGTTGCTTTTGTTTATTCTTTAAAGAGTATTGTAATATTTAAAGAATATATATAATATTTTTAAGAATATTATAATTAAAAATATTAGTAGTACAGTGACATTGAGTTTTGTTGCAGTTAACTGCAATAAAGTAAGTATTGCAGTAAACCAAGTAACATTAGTTTTTTTGTTTCCTAATGCATAGGAAGTTATGTTTACATTAAACTGTAGTCTGTTATATGTGCAATAGCATTATGTCTAGAAAATGTATATCTTCTTAATTTAAAATACCTTTACTGCTAAAAATTGACTATGATTATCTGAGCCTTCGACCAACTGGTGTGGGGAGACTTTTGTCTCCCCACACTGATGGTGTCTGACTCATCATAGTGGTGATTGCTAGAGGATGGGTGACAGTAGTAGTTTCCTAAAATAAGAAAACAATAAAGTTTATTTATAAATCGACCCTTACTTTCTAAAAAGATTTTCCTGTTTGACAGCACTTTACCCAGAATTTCAAAGTTGGAGTCAGTCATCTCATACCCTGCCACTGCTTTACCAACTGAGTTTATGTGATACTCTAAATCTTTTGTTGTCATTTCAACAATGTGCCGAGCATCTTTGCTAGGAGTAGTTTCTCAAGAAACTACTTTCTTTGTTTATCCACAGAAGCATTTTCTCATTAGTGAAAGTACTACTGTGAGTTTGCAGCAATTCAGTCGCATCTTCAGACTTCACTTTCATGCTAGTTTTCTTCTTATTTCTAACAAATCTACCCTTGTTCCTCTATTGACTTCTTGAACACCTCATAATCACTGTTGAGGGTTGAAATCAACTTCTTGCCAACTCCTGTTAGTGTTGGTATTTTGACATTCCCCCCCATGAATCACAAGTGTTCTTAATAGCATCTAGAATGGTAGATGTTTTCCAGAAGGTTTTCAGTTGGTCCAAATCAATCAGGGGAATTACTACCCATGGCAGTTATAGGCTTACAAAGTATATTTCTTAAATAATAAGGCTTAAAAATTGAAAGTACTCCTTAATCCACAGGCTGCAGACTGAATGTTGTGTAAGCAGTCATGAAAACAACACTAATCTTGTTTCCTTTAGAGCTCTTGGGTAACCAGATGCATTGTCAGTGAGTAGTAATATTTCAAAAGGAATTTCTTTGCCTGAGTGGTTTGTTTCAATAGTGGGCTTAACATATCCAGTAAACCATATTGTAAACATATATGCCACCATCTAGTCTTTGTTGTGCCATTTTTGGAGCACAAGCAGAAGAGATTTCATATGCTTTTTCAGGGTCCAAAGACTTCTAGAATGATAAATATTGCATAAACTCACCAGCTGCATTAGCTTCTGCTGAGAGTCAGGCTGTCCTTTGAAATTTTGATTTCTGTCTCCAGCTGTGAACCTCCTAGATGGCATCTTCTAATAGAAGGCTATTTTGTTTACATTGAAAACTTGTTGTTTGGTGTAGCCACCTCCAATGATGACCTGTGCTAGATTTTCTGGATCCCTTGCTGTGACTTCCACTTGAGCATTTGCTCCTTCCCCTTGTACTTTTGTGTTATGTTGACAGTTTCTTTAAACTTCATAAACCAATCTTTGTTACTTTCACATGTTTTCTCCTGCAGCTTCCTTACCTCTCTCAGCCTTTCTAGAATTGAAGAAGTTGCGTTAGACTTTGGTTTAAGGGAAGGTTGTTGCTGGTCTCTGCTTTGATTTTCTAGCAGACCACGGACTTTCTTCATGCTAGCAATAAGACTTTTTCTTATCAATCGTGTTTTTACTGGAGTAGTGCTTTTACATTCCTGTAGGAGATACCCCTTTGCATTTGCAGCTTGGCTAACTGGTACAAAAGGCCTAGGTTATGGCCAGTCTTAGCTCTTTGAAATGGCTTCCTTGCTAAATTTAATCATTTGTAGCTTCTTTTGATTTAAAGTGAACACAGGACTCTTCCTGTTGCTCGAACACTTTGATGCCATTGTAGAGTTAAAAATTACCATATTTTCAATATTTTGTGTCTCAGGGAATAGTGAGGCCCAATGAGAGGGAGAGAAATAGGGGTGCATTCAGAGCACACACATTTATTTATTGATAAAATTCACTGCCGGGGATTTAGTTCAGCGGCATAAGCACCTGCCTTGAAAGCGTGTGAGTTTGTGAGTTTGATCCCTGGTACAAAAAAAACAAACAAACAAACAAAAGGAAAAAGATAAAATTCACCATCTTATGTAAGTGCAGCTCATGGTGCCCAAAACAATTACAGTAGTAATATCAAAGGTCATTGATCATGGATTGCCATAATAGGTTATTAATAATAGTAAAATTTGAAATTTGCCAAAATGTTGACACAAAGACACCAACTGAACACATAATGTGGAAAAATGACCACAGTACATTTTGTGGATGCAAAATTGCCACAAACCTTCAATTTGTTAAAAAAATAGATTAATAAACCACACTATCTGTGAAGCACAATAACGTTAAATTCGAGGCATGACTGTGTAGTGCTTTAATGACAAAATTAAGGAAAAGAGACCCAGGCCAGGCATGGCAGCATGTACCTGTAATCCCAGCACTTTAGGAGTCTAAGGCAGGATGATCGCGAATTCAACCCCTGGGTAACATAGTGATTCAGAAAGTCTCAAATAAAAAAATAAATAAAAATAAAAAAGACCTGGGGATGTAGCTCAATATGAAGGCCCTACGTTTAATCCCTAGTACCACAAACATTTTTTTGTTCCATTAATTCTATTCAACATTTTTTAAACAAAAATTAACAACCACCTACTAAGTACATAAACAATTGTTTCACTACCCCGTGTTATTAGTAATTGCAATGTTAAATTCTCAGATATTCTTGAGATTTGTCTTTCCTCAGTTTGTTCATTGTTAATATTCCTTTGGTGGCTACAATATTAACATAAAATTTTATACCCTTTAATCTTGTTTTCCTATACCTCAAACAAAACCTTTCCTAACCTCAAATGGATTCTTAACATGTTGCCAACCATTGTTAAGTAATGCATAATATTTTTCTTTAAAATTTTCAACATAAAAAAGCCCCATAATTAAACCTATTAAGTTATGTGCCTTAGGAAAAAAACCATTGCCATGAAACGTTCAATTCTAACCCAGATGGATCAGCTAACATATTAGTTTTAATGAGTTACAATAATGAATTTGTCATAGAATTTGGAGCCTTCTCTAGGCTGTAAATTGCCCAGACCCAAATGCTTTAGAAAATTCACAAGATCTGCCATTACACTAGACTGTCTTAAATTATCTTCATTGTGTTGAACTAAAACCAAACCTGATAAAAGGTGTATCAGGTAGTCATGAGTTGATGTGACAAAAAAAGAGTTATTGGGCTATTTGTCAAATGATAAATTGGATAATGATTATAGCAAAAGTTATCTGTCATTTTTTAACACTTTAATGAATGCCAGATATTGTCATTATTATATTTTATCCTCACGGCAACCTAATGAGTTGTCCAGTGTGACTCTGACTCCTGTTTTGCAGATAAGACCACTGAGTTTAGAGATGTTAAATAACATTCCCAAAGTCACATAGTTTTAAATAGTTTCTACACCTGTCATTTTATACTAAGTACATGCCACTTGCCTATTACTACTATATAACTCTTAATGTATGCAACCTTTCTCTCAATGGTGGGTAGGACTGGGGGCTAATTTCCTTCCTACCATCTGGAACGTTGCTCCACACTTAGATTATAAGTGTGCATGCCTGTATGTGCAGTGGGTCAGGAGAGGAATTTTTATGATAACTATAGTAAATCTCGTATACTGAGTTACTGAGTTATGAGATCACTCAGTAATCTCCCCAAAACCTTATTATGCAGAGATCCATTTCTTGAAAACCACATACATTAATCAATCATGGCAGTAGGTTGTTTGCAAACATGGCCACAGTCACTCCTCCCATCCCTCTATATATGCCCCTTTGCAAAGTGACTGCTCTCTTTCCATCAAGAGGTAGAATCAATTTCTCCGCTTGCTGAATCTCAGCTGACCTTGTGATTTACCTTGACCAAAAAGCACAGCAAAAAAGTAACAAATCATCTAACCTGGGAGTGGTTTTTGGAATCCCCCAGCAAAAGACCCTTTGAGGCCTTGTGTTTTGCTTCATTAGCCCTCCAGATTTCATCCCACTGTGTGCATACAGTAGATGTGGCATGAGATGCTTCTTTAACCAGTTTTAATGCATTCTGAAGTTCTGGATTTCTGTAGAAGTCACCTAAAGATAGATAATAAGTTGTGATTATTCACATGCCCTAATGCCACATCTCTGTTTTTGTCTCTTTCAATTTCTGGAACATAATGCAAAACTAACACTGGTTTAAAATACTGATCATTTCACAAGTCTAAGTATTAAAAAAAATCCTTGAATTCTTATGATCTTGGTTTTTGAACACCCAGAAAGGTCCCTTCTGTTCTCCCCTACCCACTATCTGTGTATAGAAACAAGATCTACATGGTATTTCCTGAATAGCAGAACAGCCTTTAGTTGACCGTGTATTTCACTTTTTGTGCTAAAGCTATAGTCCAGTAACATTTTATTTCATGGAAAATGACCATTTCTTCCAGGAGTATATAATTTTTTTCAAATGCATGAAGTTTTAAAAATGAAATTTTCTATCGGGCAGAATGATCTTTGGTTTTATAAATGTGGAATATTTTTTATGGTCTGTGGCTGTTCATTGTTTCAAAACCTATTAGGTATAACAGGTAAACTTGAAAAACAAGGAAGTTTAGATTTAACTTAGATAAAATTGCTTACTGTACCTAGACCCTGAAACTGTCAGTAAAATTGTGTTTGAATGAATCTTGAGTTTGTTTTTTAAGGAATAGCTTTCTGCTTTAGATGTGTATTCAGTGAAGCAGTTATTCAAACTCTGGATGACGTGTGCAAAAGCCAGATTCATGCATAGTGCAGTCACAATATTATTCATGGGGCTTTTTGCTTCTAATGACTGACCTAGAGTATAAAGTTTCCTTTTTCTGACTAAGAGAAGAATTACATTTTGTATGCATTTTATTCAATGATATGTTCATATTGTATTTCAACTCTCTCATATTACAAGAATATCTGAGACATATTGAGATAACGAATATCATTCCTGGAAAAGTACAAGGTAATTTGGGTAGAAAAATAATATAATAGCTTCAGTAACAGACTATAATTAAACTAGTACCTAGAATAAAAATAGTGAAAGAATTTATTTTCAGTTTTGAATGGATCAGATCAGCATGATTAAAATACATCAATTAAACAACAGCATTCACTTCATAGGTGTTGTAAGTGGTATCAGATCTCTAATATCTAATTCTTAATATTATTAATCTTGCCCAATGATAAATACTCCATTTTTTTCTTTCTCCTTTTTTAAAAGTAAACCCAATATTCAGAATTTTGAATGTGATAACATAGAAAAAACATTCATTACAATCTTGGAAGATTTTAAATTGGGCTGGTGTATATCCATAAATTCATTCAGGAAATGGTTATGGAGCACCTACAGTGTGCCAGGGGCCTTTGTGGTTGCTGAGGATAGAGCCACCAAAAAAGCAAACAGGGGTCTTGCTCTCAAGAGATTTATTATGTCTTGCTTGTCAGAAGACAGACAATAACTGGGTAAATGGCCCATCTCAGATAGGGCAAAAAGATCATTAAAAAAGTAAAAGAATAAATGATAGAATGGAGGATAGACCGGGGAATTAGAGAAAGCATTTTTGAGAGGTGACATTTGAACATGAGACCTAACTGACAAAAAACTGCCATCTGAGAGAAGAGTAATATATTCACAAATAGAAAAAGTAGTTGTAAAGGGTTGAAGTCAGTAGATGTTGGGTAGAACTGAGAAACAAAAAGAAACTACAACCCGGCCAGAATGGCCGGGTTGCATAGAGAAAGAGGCAGCAAATTTTGATTGAAAGGTAGATAGAGGGAAGATGATGTGTTATCCATTTACCATACCCCACCTAATTGATACTATTAAGTATGTTACATCCTGTGTAATGTATTCTATTGTGCTATTTCATTATCACACATCATATTGTAGGTCTTTGTTGCATTAGTGTTACATGTTTCTATGCCTTGTATATAGGGAGATAAAATGTCAAAGAATGACCTTAGAGTCCTCAAAGTGAGTAGTTTTTCTAGCATTCCTAGTGTAGAGGTGTGCTGGTGGGTTTTAGTATCTTAGCTTGGGTCCCCATCCCACTCCCCATTTTCTTCCAATTACCAGTAAATTCAGTTCAGTTACATAATGTGCATAATAGACCCATGAATCTACTGGGATGTTATATATGAGTGCAACAGGAATCTCGTAAGAGATTTTTGTTGTAACATAACTTTCCTGGATTATATCTATTACAGTAAGTACCTACCTCTTCTATCACCTTATTTATCCTTAGGTTACAAATATCAAGGGCCAATTTAAATGTCAGTGATTTGTAACATTAACACAGTTTTCATCTGTTCCTCTGCATCAGAGATGCAGAACATGAAAAAATGATATTGAAGCCCATATATTCATCAGGCTGAAAAATGTTTATCACTTGTATATTTCTGTTTTGGGAGGAATAAAGGAAGATTAAAAAATTAACAATTTAATAAAATATATGAAAGTTTTAAAAGATACATTCTTTGAAATGAAGCAACACAGATCTGTAGACTCCATTATGATGATTATAATTCAGGGTGTCTGATTTAGACTAGAGAATCAGGAAATAATATAGACTATTTCCTTTCTATGTGTCTTCAGACCATATGTAGTCATAATATACTGACTTAAAATTTCCACTGAATTAAACTTTCCAATGATTTATAAGTCATTGAAATGCATTACCAAGAGCAGTTATTGAATCTTCCTCCAGAGATAATTAATAAAAACACTTTCTTATTAAAAAAAGAAAAAGAGCAATAATTTAGGTCTCATTATGGCAAAAGTAAGTTCTAGAAGCCTTTCCTTGATTTACCAATAGTAATTCCATTCCTTGGATGCTTATTTGCTTTATTCTTTCTAACTCTTCCTGACTCTGTGGTTTTATAGATTTTCCTCCCAGTTAGAATAAAATGTAGAAGGCAGTCCACATTTAGTATCTGTTTAGTATCTGCATGGCTCAATTCCTTCTTCCCGCTGCCTGGGTTCCACAGGATTCTGGAAACGAGCTGACAAAGCCCGAGTGTGACAGGGCAGGGCATTTTAGGCAGCTCTCAGAGTCTTGTCAACTCTGTGCCTTATTTTCTCATATATATATATATATACATACATACATACATACATACACACACACACACACATACATACATACATACATATGGCACGTGTGAATGTATGCATACAGGAAATATTTGAAGCACAAAAATATCCATATATGTTCCTCTTGGGCTTAGAAACAACACATTCCATTCTAACCATGGTCAAAGCCCCCTGGGTATCCTGCCTGATTGTGTTTCCCTTCTTCTGTCCCAGACATAATCACTGTTCTGAATTTTAAAAAATCATTCTGTGTGTCTTTGTATTTTATGACACAAATTTATGTATCTTAAATCATATATAGTATTGTTTTACTTAATTTTAATCCTTGCAAAAATGTAAGTTGCTTTGTCTCATTATATTTCTAGGACTTGTCTGCATGATATATGCACATTCTATATATTCTCCCTGATTTATAGTATTGTGTTGGGACTTGAGGGGCACAATAACTAGTACCGTCTTTTACCGTCATGAATCAAATGAGAAATAAGCTCCAAGTAGAAGAGAAATGTAAATTTTATTAGAAAGATAGCTCTATCAGAGGGATGTGCATGCTGAGATGTGGCTCAAATGCAGTACGTTTACCCTTCCTGCAGGTTGTGTAGTTTACCCAGAAGTCCACTGCCCCAAGACCCGGGCCCTCTGACACTGCAGAGCAGAACAAGTGTATTTGTGCCACCGTATCCAGTGGCCCTTATTTTCTGTGGCTAGATGAGTGAGGGACACAGAGAGACTGGGAATGTTACTCCAAAGAGAGGTCCCTCTGCATGGAAATATAAGACAAAGCAAACACTTGTTTTCATCAAATGAGATTAACAGTTTATATGTCTGTCTTCCACTGATGGACTTGTTTACAATTATTGCAAGTGGTACTGCCATGACTTTCTCGCTAAATGTCCCGTTGTCCACTCTGTGGGCACAGATGTTGGAGGGAGTGGTCGGGTCACATCCTCCAAGCATTGTGTCTTTACCATCACCACTTTCAGTTTCCTTTCAGTTCACGTGGTCACCAACTCTTGTAACTGAACTCTTTATGACAGTAACCACTGTGAAGTGACCTCTTACTGTAATTTTAATTTTCCTGATTACTAGCAAAATTTAGCATCATGTCTCCTTACCAGTATAACCTGTTATGTCAGTTTCCTGTTCGCCTTACTAGCCCTTGGGGAAAGAAGTAATTGGGTTGTTTATTTTAAAGTGTTTTATAGGGGTTTGTTATATAGTCTGGTGCTAATTCTTTTTCATTTACAGGTCATGGAAATTGTCACCCATTTAAGGCTTGACTCACTTTTTGGGGAGGGGGAATATTACTGGCATGAATGAATATATTTCTATATATTTTCCAGAAGTTTTAGAAAGAACCTGGAGAAAGAAAGTGTAGGGCCCTTCATGTCCAAAGTCTAGAATTACACGGAGAATGTGTGTAGTATCACTTGAGTATACTAATAGGGTCTGCTTTATAATTTTCTGCCTGTTGAAGTACTTGTATTATCTTTGAACAGTTGCTCATTTTTCTTTCCTATATTAGCCTGTTTGAAAAATGTTTCTGCTGTATTTACATTACTTTTCAAGTTCTGATACATTACAGAATTAATTCTTAGTGTTTAAATTTGAATTTTCTCCTTAGTACTTTGCATGGAAAGGCTACACCCCACAAAACACCTCTGATCTACTAGAAAGCATGTGTGTCTACCACCTGGAGCCTCTGTGTGTAACATGACTTTTAGCTTATGACATCCATGATGGTGGTGTGCTGTGGTGCCTATATGGTTTGTTCCCAGAGACTCCATATATTGAAATCTTGAGACCCAGTGTGGTGGCACTGAGGGGTGCAACCTTTAAGAGGTGGGGTTTAGTGTCAGAGAATTAGGCCACAAGGGCTCCACTTTCATGAGTGGATTAATGCTGTTCTTGCAGTTTCATGGACGTGACTTAGGTGGAGTCTTTTGTTTGTTTTTGAGGCATTGGGAATTGTGCCATTGAATCCAGTTCTTTCTGCATTTTTTATTTTGAAAGAGGATGTGACTGAGTCACTAAGTTTCCCAGGCTGGGTTTGAACTTGGAATCCTCCTGCTTCTGCCTCCTAGAATGCTGAGATTACAGGTGTATACCACCATAGTCATTGTGAATTAGTTCTTGAGGGGACAAGTCGTTATAAAACAAAGGTACCCACAATGCTTGGTCTCTTCTACATGCAGCTGTTTCCCTTTCTGTTTCTTCACAGGCAGGGGATTCCTGTCAAGATGCCAGTGTTGTGCTGTATGAACCCTCCAGCCATCAGAATCATGGACCATATAAACCTCTTTACTTTTTAGTTACTCAGTCTTAGATACTTTGTTATAGCAACACAAAGTGGAGTAAGACATACCTTATCAATGTTTCATTATCTTCTCAGAACCTATGGACATTTTCCCCATCCAAAGACACTTCCATACTAAGTTATAGATGTTGATACTTACAGAAGGACATCGCTTCATGATTTTGTTAATTCTCTGTAAGAATAGTTTTCTATAGGATCATAGACTTTCACCAACAAAGCCCATGTAGTACAATCTCTTATTTTACACATGTGAGATCGAATGAACCACCTGAGGTCATATACTGTAGGAACAGAGGAGGATTAGGACCCAGGTCTCTCAGTTCCTGGCACAGTGTGTTTTCTGTTGCATGAATTATAGAATTATAGCTTTATTTTCCATTTTTATAAAGTTGGTATGTGTTTCCATAGCTAGATTTCCTTGACTGAGAAGTTTCAGTGCATTTAGCTGTTTGTTTATGGAAACATTTCTGTTTCTTAATACAGAGGGAACTGTTTGCCATACTGTCTTAAATTAGCTTTATGGAAATAATGTTTGCTATTTTCTTTCCTTCTCTTCAACATGTATTTATATGCTAGTCTTTCCAACAGGTTGTATAAATAAGTTAAATGTTATGGTAAATTATTCCAAAATGGCATATTAACAGTTTGCATAAATTAAAACTATAGTGCAATACTTTGAATTAGATTGTAACTAAATGTAAATTTGTAAATGTGTGTAGTTCATTTTTAGATATAATTTTCCATACATGACTATCTTTATTCATTTTAGTATGTTTAACAATGAAATTAGTACATTCAATCCAAGAACTAAAATATTGCCATTACATATACACCCTCGTACTCCTCCATCCCATCTTCCTGCCTTTCTGTACTATCCTAAGTATTTTTTTATTCTTCTGCTTTAAAAATATAAGCACACACCTGTGCACTTATGTATTTTCCTAACATTAATCTTTCTTGTTTTAGAACTTTGTAAAAAAAGTATCAAGCATAAGTAGTCTTCTCTGATTGGCTTTTTCTCACTCAACAATGTTTCTAGTATTTATCATTGTTTTATGTATAATTTATTCATTTTAAGTGTATGTAGCTTTCCATTGAGTGAATTTACCACAACTTGTCTATTCTTTTGTTGATCATGTCAGTATTTCCCCCAATTTTGTTTGCTTTTGCTGTGACTAATAAATAGTGTACAGACATTCTTATGTTGTAACTTCTAGTATCCATATGCAAGTGTTACTCTTGGATATATACCTAGAAGTAGAATTGCTATGTTGTAAGGTACATAAATGTTTACTTAGATAATATTGTAATGCCAAATGACTTTTGCAGTCATCAGTATCAACTTACATTCCTGCAGCATTCCTATATACTCTGATCTCAATGTGTGAAAGATTTTATTGACTTGAATCCTATCCTACTCTTGCTGTCATCAGAGTTCTTAATCTTTTCTCATAAGATAATATTCAGTCTAATTGTGGGCCTGATTTGTGTATCTGTCTACTTATTTGTTATATCTGTTCATGATTGCTTGTCTCTTCTGTGAATATCTTTTCATGACTTTGCCTGTTGCATTTTCTGTTGACTTCAGCATATAACCACATACAAATGTGCAAATCAATAAGTAAATATCTATGTATTGGGTATATGTACTATGCATATATGTACAGTATCTACAGCCTATATATACTACATATGTGACATATATACTGACACTATATATTTTTAATATCAGCTGACTTTTTACATTTTATAAATATAATTATGTCTTAACTATTATCTTTTTTTATATCCAGTAAGATTCAGTTTGTTAACCCCCCCCCCTTTTTTTTGGTACTGGGGATCAAACTCATGACCTTGTGCTTACCAGGCAGGTGCTCATGCCACTGAGCTAAATCCTCAGCTCCAGTTTGTTACTGTTCTGCTTAGGATATTTGTGTGTGTGTTCAAAATGGAGCTGTAATTTCCTTTCTTGCTCTTCTTTCTTTCCTTTTTTTTTATATCAAGGTTATAATGAACTCATACAGTGAGTTAGGGAGAATTTTGTCTTTTACTATCTGGTAAAAGATTATTATCTTTACATAAAGTATTACCTTGAAAATTTTGTAATTTTTCAATTATAGACACACATACCTTTTGCTTTTCAAATTGCATTGTTTTCTACTTTCTAAAAAAACTAATTTCTGCCATCATATAATATCTTACAGTCTATAAATGAAATAAAATACAAGGTTATTAAAAGTTTATAAATATACATTTATTAACATTGCCTGCATCACATTTTGTGTTTTCTATTCCTACAGACACTATAATTTTTTTGTGTGTGTGAGTACAGAAACAGTAATTGAAGTCTCCTGCTGGTTCTTGTTCATAGTGACTTGCTTTCTTGTAAACTTTCTGTATTTTACTTTCTAGAGCTCACTCACTTTGAAAAATAATTGGTGGAGATTTCCATAGGCCCAGAATGAGGGACCTCTCCTCAGAGTGGCATATTGTTTTGGTCAGACTCCTGGGAACACTGTAAGGACAGAGCTATGTTAAAACAGACAGATTCACAGGTAGAAATTTCAGTACTCACTCATGTATGCTTAGATCCAGGTGCTAGTCTATGTGACGGTCAGCCAGCAGTCACAGCCTCTTAGGCACGGGTATCAGTTCTTCCTTTCTTTCTTCTGATTTTTTCTCTTTACTACTTTGCATAGCAACAGAGAAATGTTCATGGAGCCCTTTGGGTTTCAGCTTGATGTGGAGAAGTGACCTGTGAGGTTGATACAGGGGAATAAAACTCCCGACATACTACATGTCCAGTACGAGTTTGCGTTCTCTAAAATCGAAGAATAAATTTTAGGAACAACAGAGGTTAAGAGCAGAAATATGTATTGAGAGAAAGAAAGCTTCTGTCTGAGAGAGAGACAGAAGGGGTCCCAAGTGGGTTGCCAAAGATTTTGTATTTTCTTGGGATTTTTATAGAGTAAAGTCATGAGGTAAGGCAGGCCTAAAGTTGGGGAAAACTGGGAACTTGCTATGTTTAGCCAATAAGATTAATAGCTCAGGTAAAATGGATTATTGGGAACAAATGGAAAAGTGAGTCACGTAGAAAGCGGGCATCCTTAGAGAGTATCGACTCTTCCCTAGGGATTGGAATGGTGACTCCTGACTTCAAAATGATCCAGACTTAATCCCTAAGGATTATACTTAAGGGTATGGTTACATTTGTTCTGCCTTCTGTCTTGAGATCTGGCCCACAGCAAGAGGTGTGTGTCTCCTCCAAGGTCATCAGACATCTGGTCCTCTGTGCCGGCATCTTTGAGGGCCTAGCCCTGTCTGAGTGCTTATATTAATTCTAACTAGCTCAGCTGCCTGTAACAAGGTGATTCATTTTCAGCAAGCCCCAGATCTTGACTTTGGCTTTCTTCTCCCATGAAACTACCAAACCAAAGTTAGAATGTATGATACAGGCCAATACCTCTAGGGAAAAGGTGGATTTGGGGTTTTGACTTTCTACTGACCTCTCATATTCCATCAGTCATGAGAATTTGGCCTGGGTTTTTCTCTAGTATCTTTTTTTTTTTTTTGTACTGGATCAAACTCATGATCTCAAGCTTATCAGGCAAGCGTTTGAACCATTGGGCTAAATCTCCACCCCTCTCTGGTATTTTTTTTAACTCTGATGCTTTTAAAGTGGCTTCCTATTGACCAAATAGAGTCTTATCTACCATTTTTACTTTAGTCAGTGGGGGAATTGATCTGGCTGACTGTCCAAAAGCAGAAAGAAATGAATTATTAAACAAGAATTATTAAACAAGAATTAGTAAATCTTTTCTTTTAAACATTTCTTTTAGAATTCTACTTTTCAAATATTGATTCATTGAGTAGACTATTAGATTTATTATTAGAAAAGACTAACCACTTACTTGTAAGAGATGTAGAAAATGCATAAAATTAGTGATGCTTTTCTAAAGTTAAATAATTCTGGCTTCTACTTGTGTTGTGCTTTCTATTGCTATTTGAAGGATATGAATGACAAATATATGTGATTACTTTCTGTTCTGGTATTGAGTATCATGTAGAGGGTGTAAGCTGAGTGTGTTTTATTTACATATGATATGAAAGCATAGTATCCAAAAATAGTGATGTAATTTAATGACTGTGTTGTCCTCAAGTCTCAGCCTTACTACAATATCCCTTACTTATGAGAAAAAACATGGAATGTTTTCTGTTTTTGAGATAATATATCTAAAAATCACTTTTGTTGAATGTGGGTTCTTACTATATTTATATTTAGTGATATAAAACAATTGATTGTCTTAGTCCCAGTGTATGGGTCCCCAAAGCTACCTCTAGATTTGATGATTAGCTAGGAGGACTCCTAGCATATAACCACACTCACAGCTTTGGTTTATTAGGAAGGATACAAAACATGATCAGGAGAGGGAAAGGCACATGGGATGAAGTCCAGGGGGAAACAGATGCAAGCTTCCAGGAATCCTCTACTGCTGGACTCATGCAGAACACTTAATTCCTCTATCAACGTGTTGTGACAATGTGCATGAAATGTTGCCAACCAGAGCAGCTCAGTAGAGACTAGATGTGCAGGGTTGGTATTGTGAGCTGATCATTTAGGCATTCTCTGTCTGGCATCTACCAACATTCTAGACTCTCAAAGGAAAGCAGGTGCACAGCATAAATGATATCATTTGTACGGACAGTTGGAGCAACAGTGATCCCCTCTTATCAGCTAATGGTGGTGGGCCTTCCCTTGAAAAGTATGTTCCCAGATGTCAGTTAAAGGCCGGCCTTGTAAACAGGGTAACAGGCCTTCAATGTCAACTCTCCTATACATGGAGTAATGCTAATGTTTTTAATGCATTTACTATGTGTCCTTTAACTCATTTTGTTTTCATGGCGACCATTTCATAGATGATCTGAGGCCCAGAGAGTTCAGAAAGTTGGCCAAGGTTGCATAACTTGTAGTACAATAGGATTCAACTCAGCCAGGATTAAGAATCCATAATTTTATCAAATGCTGGATTTGTTTTTAAAAAATAAACATGTTCATGTTATCCTTACATTGTGTATAAGATGCTTTATACATTTTTACAAAACTGATTAAGACATCCTCTTTATGCAGCTTCTTTTAATCTTCATTGTTATTTCATGGTTCTTAGTTCTTAGATTTGCAAACTCATTCTAATTATCTTGTACAAACCCTTCCTGATCTGATAGGCTTTTGTGTTTCTGGCGTAGAAAATATGATTTTTACCCCCAGTGCTAGGGATTGAACTCAGAGCCTTGTGCACTGGATGCAAACAGCTTTCCACTGAGCTGCACCCCCAGCCTCTAGAATTATTTTCACCTTTTTGCAGAAGCATTGTCTGGTTCTTAACCATTAATTTATTTGCACCTTTCTTTCTTTCTTTTTTTTTTTTTTTTTTTTTTTTTTTTTTTTTTTTTTTTTTTTGCTATCTTCTGAAATATAGCAATGAGGAAAGCAAAAGGAAAAGGTATCATGCTACCATGGTTAATAAACAAAAACAAGACATTTGCTTGTGTCCATTTGGGCTGCTATATCAAAAATACCATAAACCTGATAGCTTATAAACATAAATTTATTTCTCACATTCTAAGAACTGGAAGGGCCAAGATTCCAGATCCACAGACTAGTGAAAGCCTATTTTCTGGTTTATAGATGGTACCTTGTAGTGGTGTCCTTAAATGGTGGGAGGGGAGGGCTCTGGTCTCTCCAATCCCTTAGAGAGACACTAATTACCTCAAAAAGGCTCTATACCTATCACACTGGTGATTAGTTTCAACATATGAATTTTGGAGGGACACAAACATTCCAATCATAGCCATAAAATGCCCTGTTAGTTTTCTTCCTTGTAATTCTCATCATTGCACTAAGCCATATTGTCTACCTCAATATACTAGACAGTGACTTTGGGGAACATAGTCTTAAATGCTCCTAGCTGGCTATTTGGGATAGAGCTGATAACTAGGAGCTTGCCTCACTATAAGTGCACTTTAGGTGATTTTTTTGGTGATTGAAATCAAGGGATCTACTATATACTGTATCCATTCCCAAGAAAATATCATACATTAAGAAAAGTTTTGAGTGTTAACACATGTGCTGAAATGTACACAGATGTTTAATGTCTTACTGTGATGGTATTTTGCTGTTCATCATCACCTGCGTTTTTAGTCTTGCCTAAGTTTGCTTTCTTAATTTTGTAACACCTGTTCCCAAGAATATATTTACAGTCTGTTGTCTTTTCTAAATGGCTAGTGCATATGTTAGGGTATGATTGACTTTTACCGGTGCCTTTCAGTAAATACCCTAAGAATTCCTTGTTATTTTTTCAGTGCTATTTTATTTTCATACCTTAACCCTGTTTTTACTTAAATACCACATAAGAAGTCATGCTATATGACTGAGATATGACACTTATTTAAATGTTCATTGTTAGGGAAAAAAGTTACCTCCAGTTTTGACTTTTTATAAAGAATCCCCAAACTTCAAACTACTGTATGATGATTAATGTCCATTCATTTCTGCAGACTTGGAGAATTTATGTCCAATTCATTATGCTCATGTAGTCAGGTGCATCTATTTATTTGAGACGCTTGCCATACTGTTTCAGTTTTTCGCATTTGTAATTCTCCGTTCAAACAGCATATTGTCTGAGAGGCCTTTCTCGCTGACTTCTCCCTGTCTCCCACCTACAGAAAATCTCTGCTGCCTAGTTCTGTTCATTGGTAGCACTTGCCAAATCTTGGAGAGGATCATTTTTCTTTGCTTATTGTCTGACCCTCATGCTTGACTGTAAAACTTTATGAGGACAGCAGTGTTGTCTGTTCTGCCTTGATTACCTCTGGGTGTTCAGCGTAGCACAAGGCACTTGTTCATTTAGTTCTTGTTGAATCAGTCAATGAATCAATTTATTAAAGACTGCAGAAAAACAGGTTATGTTAGAGATGACATTTGATTTTTATTAATTTAAATCTGAGATTTCCTCGGGACTTGAAGAGGGTACGGACTGATCTTATATATAGGTTTCATTAATCAGTTAACTAAAAAGTTAACAATAGGTGTATTTAATTTCTAGGCTTCAGTTTGTGTGATTCTTTGGGCTCTATCTAAGATTATGTATTTGCCATAAGTCATCAAAAAGCAAAACAAAACAGAACTTCTGTCAAATTTCAAGATAAAATACATACCATGGCCTTTTTGTGTCAATAGAAAATATTTAAAACACAATACAGTTTACTTGCATTTTGGCCATCTAGTTTCATATCATCTTAACATTGGCCTATTTGCTTCAGATTTTTACAGAGATTAAAATATTACATACAAAGTTAAAAATGGTTTTTTTCTTCTATGCATCCCCCATCTAATCATAATTCATATTATAAAATATATAAATATAAATTTATTAATCTTGTACATGTTTTAATATTTCTGCATTGATAATTATTCCTAAGCAATATGTTGCTTTTTGTATATTTTAAAATTTAACATACATGGTAGTGTTCTATGCATAGCTAACACCTTAACTTTTTTCACTCAACATTAAATTTTTGAGAATCATCTATAATGATACATGTGACATTTGTAGTTCAATCATTTTCGTTGATGTGTAAAATTTCCCTGGAAGATAATTCTGCAGTTTAGTTTTCTAGTTTCCCGTGGGATGACATTTCAGTTGTTTTCAGTGACCCACTATTTCATGAATGCAGCTGGGGATTTAGTTCAGCAGCATACGCGCCTGCCTTGCAAGCACACGGTCATGAGTTTGATTCCCGATACCAAAAAACAAACAAACAAACAAACAAACAAACAAACAAAAAACATGATTTCTGGAGTAAACTATCATGAGCCTTTTGTTTTGTGAATGTGTTTAAGAATTTCTGTAAGGTGCAAGCTTCACAGTCTTTTTTTACCTCCAGCACTCATAGACAATGAGAGTATTTATAAAGTACATTTAGGTGAACAGACAAATTGCTTTTGACTGAAGGTGAACGGTTTGCCTTCCTGCCTGCCTGCCTGCCTGCCTGCCTGCCTGCCTGCGAGATCTTGGGGCTAGATGTTTTGCCACAGCTGGTTTATCAGTGCCCTGGGAAGCTGCTCTGAAACAGTGGTCTTTGTATTCTCTGGATATTTAACAACTACACACTTCCATATGTGTTTTTTTGATTGATAGCTAAAACTTGATACTATTATCTAAAAACTTTCAAAAGTAAAGTTTAAATGATGTCAAAGTATTTAACTTTCGGCATATTATAAATATTGACATTTAAAAGTGAAATATAAATCTTTATGTCTGTCTACTGAACTCTAGACACCATAGTGATTTGATACTCTTCATTTATCTTTGGAAATGTGTGAAAGTGATGTGAACAAGTTATTTTTAACAGTGTGAAGTTTGACATTCTTTTTGAATTGTTTCTATTATTATCCCTCTACACTAAATTTTCTTCTGATATTATTTTTTTCATCTTTTAAACTTTTACTTCCAGTATTTTAAAATTATGTTTATGGAGGTATAATTTATATATGGTAGAATTCTCCATAAGGAGGTGTGTAGTTATATAGGTTTTGACAAATGGTCCAGTTGTCAAAATCATAACAAATGATGCAGTTATGTGACCCTGTGGTCACAATTGACATGTAGAATATTTCTGTCCCTCTCATTTTACTCTTTTCTCTCCAGTTTCTGGCACGACTGATCTGAGTTTTGTCCTTATGCCACTGCCTTTCCATAATGTCATAATACATAGTTAGAGTTACGATAATGTATTTGAGATTCATTCATACGTTATCAGTGCCTAGTTGTTTTTAATTGCTGAGTGGCATTCTGCTATACAGATGGAAGTACCACCATTTATCCATTCACCGACTGACGGATATTTGAGAGGCTTCTTGTTTGGGACAATTATGAAAAATGCTGCTGTAAACACTTGTGTTCAGGTCTTTGTGTGGGTATTGGGACTTCTAGTCATCTGATGGATATGTTTTAAATTCATAAGCTAGCAAGCAATTTTCTATTTATGTATTTTAATTAACAAGTGAAGGTCTTGTGTTTTTATCATATACAACATAAATGTTTTGTAGTGTATGTTCTTGAATGGCTAATTTGAACTAAACAATGGATATGCAGTGTTACCACATGTATTTGTAATTTTGTGTGTAAATGTGATAAGAACACTTCAAATATGCTTTCTTGGAGATGGTTTTCTAAAGAGGTTGCATCATTTTGCATTCTCACCAACAAAACATGGAACTGCCCGTCATTGTACATACTTGCTATTGCCTGGTCTTGTATAGTTTTTGATTTTAGTCATTTCTTAGAGGTGCATAGTGGTACCTTATTAATTTGCACCTCTCCAGTGACTAATGAATTCAACAATTCTTTCTTGTCCTGATTTACTATCTGTATCTCTTTGGTAAGTATGTATTTAAATTGTTTACTGAATGTTTTAAAATTTTGAAAAAGCCTTGAGTCACAAGACATTTTTATGCATTCCAGATACAAGTTCTACTCTGTAGCACTTTTTGTTTCATTGTTTCTTCTAAAAACAGTTTTTATTTTAATAAAATCCAACATCAAATTTAACTAATTTATATGCATTAATTTTGTTTTCCTTTAGAAGTTCTAGCCCAAATGTGATAGTTAATTTCATGTGACAACTTGGCCAGGCCATGCTACCTAGTTTTTGGTCAAAAAATGATTGTGTTAGTTAGCTTTCCATTGCTAAGATACAGTCATTGACACTCACAACTTACAGGAAGTAATTAGACTCATGGTTTCAGGGAATTTAATCTATGGTTAGTTGTTCCAAGGCGGAAACATCATAGTGGAAGGGTGTGGCAAAACAGATGCACAGTTCATGGTAGCTGGAAAATGGAGCAAGGGAACAGTACTAGAGAGAAAGGAACAAGGGGCCGGTTTTAGGCCCTCAAGGTCCTGCCTACATAACCCACACAGACAAACTGAGAAGTGTTTTTTATTAATCCACTGGGAAGCTCCCAAATCTATCAAGTTGACAGCTCACCTTGACAGTCACACTGGTTTAGATGTTACTGTGAAGATACGTTAAAGATGTGATTAACATTTAAATCTGTAGATTTAGGTAAAGCAGTTATAGAATATGATATTTACATATGTGTGTCTGATTTATTTCACTTATGAGTATGGTCTCAAGTACATCCATTTACCTATAATAGCTTCGAGTATATCCTTCTTTATAGCTGAATACCACTCCATTGTATAAAAATACATCTTTTTTTTTCCCATTCTGTGCTTGATGAACATTTGGGTTCTTTTAAAGATGTAGCTATTACAAACTGTGCTGCTATAAACATGGGTGCACATATTTCACTGTGGTATGATGTTTTCAGTTCTTCTGGGAAAATAGCCAGAGGGGAATAGCTGAATTGGGTAGAACCGCTAAACCTAGTTTTTTGAGGAATCTCCACACTGATTTCTACAGTGGTTGTACCAATCTTCACTGCTACAAAAAGTGTAGAAGTGTTCCTTGTTCTCCTCAGCCCCACCAGCATTCATTATTGGTTGATTTCTTGATGTAGCCATTCTTTCTGGAGTGAGATGCAATCTCACTGTTGTCTTAATTTTCATTTCTCAAATGACAGTGATATTAAACATTTTTTCATTTATTCGCCATTTGTATTTCTTCATCTGAGAGGTGTATATTCAACTCAGATGCCCATCTGAATTGGGTCTTTGAATTTGGAGGGGGGATGACTTTTTCTAATTCTTTATATGTTCTTTATATGTCAAAGGGACAGTTGGATAAAATTTTTTCCCAATTCACTGGTTTTCTTTTCACTCTGTTGTGGTTTCTTTTGAGGTGCAAATACTTTTTAATAAGATGAGATTCTTAGTTGTTGATTCTTTGAAGTATTTCCTGAGCAGTTTGGTTTTTTTCATGAACTTTCTGCCTACCCCTATGTCTTCAAGATTTATAACTACCTTGTCTTGCAGTAGATTTAGTGTTTCTGTTTTAATATTTAGATCTTTGTTCCATTTTGACTTTAGTGCATTGTAATAGACATGGATCTAGCTACAATCTTTGGCATGTGAAAAGTCAATTTTTCCTACATCATTTACTAAAGGCATTACCTTTCTTTCAGTGAACATGTTTGGCTTCTTTGTCAAAGATAAGATAGCTGATGGTCTTTTTAGTTGTGTCTGCATCTTTTCATCTGTTTCAGTGATCAGGTCTGTTTTGTGGTTTTTTTTTTTTTTTTTTTTTTTTTTTTTTTTTTTTTTTTTTTTTTTTTTTTTTTTTTTTTTTTTTTTTTTTGCCAGTACCATGCTGTTTTTACCAGAGTAACTTTGTAGTATAATTTCAAATCTGGGATTGTGATGCCTCCTGCCTTGCCCCTGTTGCCCAGGATTGCCTTTGCTATTCTAGGTCACTTCTGTTTCCAGATGAATTTTAGGAATATTTTCTGTACATCTGTGAGATATGCTAGTGGTATTTTTATCAGAATTGTATTAAATCTGTACAACAGTTTTGGTAGTAAGGTCATTTGCACAATGTTCTTCCTATCTATGAGCAAAAGATATCTTTCCATTTTCTGATATCTTCTTCAGTGTCCTTTTTCAGGGTACTATAGTTTTCTTTATTTTTTTATTTTAAAGGGGGTAAAATTAAACACAACAAAACAGAACAAACAGGACATAAGAAAGCATACATTTCAAAGCTAGATAACCAGAGATCTTCACTATCTATCATATTGTCTCTCATTTTCTTCCAAATAGTTGTCCATATCTTTGCCAGGGAGGGGAGTAGTTGCTTGGTTTCCTGGTGCCCCAGGTTCCAGCATGGCACAGGTCTCAGGAGACGCCAGTGTCTCCTCTCTGGGCCGCCAAAGCCTGCCAGGCTCATAGCCGCTCACCAGGGAGGGGAGTAGTTGCTTCTAAAATTTATCGTTTAGTAAGCTGTTTCTTTCTGATGAATTGACCATTACATTTCCAAAGTTCTGAAATCGCCAACAGACCACAGAAAGAGTTCTCTTTAGGCTCCTGTTTGAAACCAGCAGCTATAGCAATCTGCTGGCTTTGATTCAGGGCCAGAGTTTTCTTTTACATCCTTTGTTAGATTGATTTCATTTTTTTACATACTGTTATGAAAGTTTTTGTTTTCCTAATTTTTCTCTCAGTGAATTTGTTATTTGTGTACAGGAATCCTATTGATTTTGGAGCATTGACTTTGTATCCAGCTACATATCTGGGTTTCCTCATTAACTCTAGTAGTTTTTTGGTGGAGTTTTTAGGGTCTTCTATACAGAGTATCATGTCATCTGAAATAATGATAATTTAACAACTTCCTTCCCTATCCCTATTCCTTTTATTTCTCTCTCTTGTCCAATTGCTCTGGCTAATGTTTCCGGACCTATATTGAATAGGAGTGGTGATAATGGAAACCCTTGTCTTGTTCCTGATTTTAGAGTGAAAGCTTTCAGCTTTTGTGCATTTAGTATGATGTTGGCTGTTGGTTTGTTATAGATGGCTTTTATCAGATTAAGATAGAGACCATGTATTCTTATTTTCTCTTGATTTTTATCATAAATGAGTGTTGGACTTGATCAAAAGCTTTTTCTGAATTTATTGAGATGATCATGTGATTTTTGTCTTTGGCCCTGTTGATGTGGTGTATTACATTTATTAATTTGTATATGTTGAACCATCCCTGCATTCTTGGGATGAATCCCACTTGGCCATAGTGTATAATCTTTTTGATGATTTGCAACATTCTGTTTGCCAATATTTTACTAAGGATTTTTGCATCTATGTTCATTAGGGAAGTTGGCCCGTAGTTCTTTCTTTTTGGCTGGGTCTTTCTCTGGTTTTGGTATATCAGAGTAATACTTGTTTCCAGAATTTGGTTAGGGAGAATTTCTTCCCTTTCAATTTCATTAAAGAGTTCGAGGAGTGTTAGCGTTACATCTTCTCTAAATTTCTTGTAGAATTCAGCAGTGAATCCATCAGTGTCTGGGCTTTTCTTTATAGGTAAGTTTTTAATTATGTTTTCAATTTCAGTAACTGATATTGGGTTATTTAAAATTTTCATATCTTCTTGATTCAGCTTTGGTAATTCATACATTTCTAAGGATCTGTCCATTTCTTTTGTATTTTCCATACTATGGGAGTAAAGATTTTCGAAGTAGATATTGATGATCTACTGAATTTCCACAAGTTCTATAGTGATTTCACCCTTTTCATTCCTCAGTGCATGAATTTGAGTTTTCTTTCCTTTTCTTGATAAGGTTGACTAGGGTTTTATCAATTTTGTTTATTTTTTCAAAGAACCAACTCTTTGATTCATTAATTCTTTGTGTTGTTTTCTTAGACTCAAATGCATTAATTTCTGCTCTGATCTTTATAATTTCCTCCCTTCTGTGAGCTTGGGTCTTGACTTGCTTTTCTTTTTCTAGAAGCTTGAGATATAGAAGCTTGTCTCTGTCTTTCAGTAGCCTGAAATCTTTCAGTAGCCTGCGAAGTATTACTTTAGTGGTTATTAATTTCTTCAGTTGTTCTCTGTCATGGAAGTATCTTATTTCTCCATTAATTTTAAAAGATAGTTTTGCAGGGTATATCAATCTGGGTTGGAAGTTGTTTCCTTTGAGAGCTTCACTCCAAGCTCTTCTTGACTTGTTTGTGTTGAGAAGTCTGCTGTGATTCTGATGGGCTTTCCTTTATTGGTGATCCATTTCTTTTCTCTGTCAGCTTTTAAGATTTTGTTTTTGTGCTGAGTTTCTGGGATCTTGATTATTATATATCCAAGTGTAGGTTTATTTTGCTTGTGGCTAATTGTGGTTCTGTATATGCCTCATTTATCTGTATATCAGATTCTGTTCCCATACTTCAGAAATTTTCTGCTATTACTTACACAAATAGTTTTTTAAAATATCATTGGTGTTGACTCCTTTTTCTTTGAGATATATATATGTGTGTATAGATATAGATATAGCATTACTTGGAACTGCTGAATTGTTATTTCATAGCCCCTTGTTATTTTAAAGAGGTTTTTTCCTTTTGTAATCACTAGCCATGATCTTGTCTTCAAGGTCTAGAAGTCTGTCCTCAGTTTTTTCAAGTGGTTTTGCCAGCTCTCAGTGGAATCTTTTAATTTCCTGTGTATGTCTTTTATCTTTTTCATGCATTCTGTTTCTTCCCTATATTATTCATTCAAGGTTTCCATGATTTTTCTAAGCTGTATTTTTTAATCTATGTCTTCTGTAGCTACACTGAGGAATTCCTTCATTAAAGTAGTCACTTCTTTTTTTTTATCTGAGTTTATTGCTGACCTGATTTCCTCTATAGCCTCATAGATTTGTTTCTTGAATTCACTTGCTGTATTTTCAGAAATTTGAGATTGTTGTCTTCCAGTGTCTTTTATGTCAATGTGTGCTGTACTTGTTACATATGGGCTAGAGGTCTGAGCCTGCATTTTGTTTTTTTGTTTTAGCATTTTCACCTCTTGGTTCATATTTTGGTCTTTTCAATCTTGCTAGTCTTGCTTGTCCATCATGTATTTGTTAGTATTCTACTATGTGGCTGGCGTTCACCCTGTTTCCAGGTCCCACTGTATAGGAGAAGGACCAGTCACATGAATTCCTCCTGCTGGGCCAGTTGGATGATTCCTGGATTCTTCCTGGGCTGACTAGCCTAGGAGTCTTGATGTTAACCAACCCTTAGTTCTTATTGTTATTGCTGTTTCAGACTTTTCCAGGCCACCATACCCAACTGTCCAAGGTATGTGCCCCAGCCAGGACTGTACTGTGTCACTTGGGGTCTCACAGCCTACCTGGATTCCTCTGGGTGCAGGGAGGCCTCACCAGTGCTCTCAAAGGCCCACCTGTGTTCTTCCAGGTGGATGGAGGGCTCATTGGTGCTCTAGCCAGCTCACCTAGGTTTATCAGGTGGAGGGAGGCCTCAACCATGCTCTTGGCAGCCCTCCAAGGCCCTCTGAATGGGGGGAGGGTTCATCCAGTCTCCTACCAGCCACTGAGGTCCTCTGGGTGGGGGGAGCACTCACTGGGACTCTTGCCAGCCACTGAGGTCTGCTTGGTTGGGGGAGGCCTTGAGGAGGTTTCCTCTGACTCGACAAGGTCCTGAGTTCAAAATGAAGAATGGCAACATCTAGTGAAACCAAACTTCAAAGACTGATTTAGGTGGTGTGCAGAATCTTCTGAAGGCATTTTACAATGTGACAGAATCAGCTTCAGAGTTTTAGCAGCTTCACTTCACTTTGATTTCAGGGATCAGCACACTAGATGAATTAATAATGAGTGCAAAAGTTTCTTTACTTCTTGTGTTTTCTTTTGTGGGAGAGTGCACACAGCGGTGGCCAGATTTCCTTTGCGTCCTAGTCCTGACACCCACTGTGCAGGTTTTCCTTTTTTAAAGTGATAGCTGCAGTCAGGTCTGTCATTGCCCCCTCTTCTGGCACGCGCGCATCATCAGTGACCCCTGCGTCAGCTCCTTTTGAACTCTCCATTTTTCTACACTGACCAATTTATCCTTATACCAGTTCACATACTCTTTCTTATGTGACTTCATAATAAATTTCAATGTCTGGTAATATAAATTCTAGAACTTTGTCATTTCTTCAGAATTGTCTTGGCTTTTTTTTTTTTTTTTTTTTTTTTTTTTTTTTTTTTTTTTTTTTTTTTTTTTTTTTTTTTTTTTTTTTTTTTTTGCCTATTACATTTTCTTCTAAGTTTTTAATTTCTATGAAAAAAACCCAGTGCTTTCTGGTTTTTTATTTTTGCTGAATTTAAATTGAATCTGTAACCTATGTCAATATGCAGTAATATTACACTATGAAAATATTTGAGTCTTCCAGTCCAAAGGAAGAGGGCCTATCCTTTTTTAAGGTCTTTAATTTTTCTTACTTTTTAATTTTTGCTTTATTTTACTTTATTTCATTTTTGTGATGCTGGAAATTGTACCCGGGGCCTTCACACTGAGTTACATCCCTCGTCCTTTTCGTTTTATAGTTTTGAAATGGGTCTCACTATGTTGCCCATGCTGCCTTTGAATTTGTGATCCTCCTACCTCAGCCTCCCAAGCAGCTGAGATTACAGACATGTGCACCATGTCTGTTTTATTTTAGTCCAAGATCTATATAACTCCTAAATAATTGATTTTTATTTTTAAATGACATAGATTTTTAAGCTTTATCTTCTACTTGTTTGTCTAGATATACAATTGACTTTTATATGTTGGTCTGTGTCAGAAGCATTGCTGTATATCATAGTGTACTCTGGCCGCCATAACAGAATACCATGTACTGGGTGGCTTAGTGAACAGAAATTCACATTCTCACGGTTCTTGAACCTGAGGAGTGTGAGGGTACCAGTGTCCTGTGGTTCTGGTGAGACCTCTTCTAGCTTGCAGATAGCTGTCTTCTTGGTGTTTACTCACATGGTTTTTCTTTGGATGTGCATATGGAGAGAGCTAGGGAAAGGGAGAGATCGTTCCCTTTCTTATGAAGATACTAATGCTATTATGAGTGCCTCACTCTCATTAGCTAATTACCTCCCAAATATTCCTCTCCAAATACTATTGTATTAGGAATCAGGGCTTTAACATGGAATTTAAGAGGAGAGACATTTAATACATAATTAAATTCTGTAAATTAAAACTGATTAATTCTGTTTATCTTATTTTTAATAGTTTATGCTTTTTATATTTTCTAAGCATATTTTCATGTCTTCTTCAAATAATGGTAGTTTTATTGGTTCTTTTTTAATTTTTATGTCATTTATTTTCTTATTTTATTGGCTGGAGTTTTACATACTGTGATAAACTTATGCTACTATGCACCCTGTTTCCTTTATCTTGGTGGGGGGGGTTGTAGTATTTCACATTAAATATGATGTTTGCGGTAGTGTTTTGTGGTTTTTTTGCAGGGGAGGTAGAGCACCTTCATTAGATTAAAGAAGATTGTATTTTGCTAAGACATTTTTTCATCAATAGATACTTGTATAAAATGCCTTTTTTCTTGTATTGGCATGATCATATGACTTTTTCCCTCTTATTAAGGTGATGAATGCAGTAGATGTTAATTATAAACATAGAATATTACAACATTAATAAATATAAAAGTTAGAAAATCTGTAATTGTGTGGTTATTCACAATGCAATACTGGTATATTTAGCTATATCTGTCAAGTACTTAGTAGGAACAAATAAATGAACAGAGGAGTGGCTTAGAAGGGACAAGTAACTTGGAATTTATGCCTAAATAAAAAATTAACGTATTTCTATATCCAAACACCTTTTGTCACAGGTTAACAAATTGTTTCTTTTATCTTAAACAGACTTTTGAGAAGCTGTAATGTTCTTCTAACATTAGTTCCTTTTATTCAAGGATATACTAGACTATTATATTAACATAGTCATAGAACTTTTCCTCTGTCACCTTTCAATCATGTGTTATATGTAATTGAGCCATGGATTTAGGATTGGGTGTGTAAGAATATTCATCATGTTTTTCTCATTCCTAAGAATAGTGAAAATTTATAAAAGGTACCTTCTACAGCAAATTCGTGTTTCACATCATTTCATATATATACTTTAAAGTGAGGGGGTAGGTAGGTGGTACATACATGGATGGATAAATCAGAGAATGAACAGATGTCACAAAAAATTGCATCTGGATGAAATAAACCATCACAGATGGTTTTTTACAGGTGACCTCTTGGGCTTGTACTCATAAGGCTTTCTCTCAAAGCAGGGCATTGTTTGGCAGTGGTTGGGGAAAAGAAGAGTTAAGATCACTATACAAAAATCAACACCATTCTTTAACATTGTTGAATTCAGAGCATCTCATCATACACCCCACACATTTTACATTGTGCTTTACCCTTAACAGAAACAAATAATAAGGCAGAGTAGTACTTGAACTTCTCGATGAGGAGTTTGTAATGCATTAAATAAAGGCTTCACTGCTACCAATATATTTATTTGTCTATCTGGCACCTTAAAAGTCCTTTAACACCTAAGAAATACATGTGTAAGATTCATTTTGAATTTGAAATGTGCCTTTTTCTTATAAAATAGAAGAAAGGAGCTCAAAAACAGAAGTGGGATCAGAAAACAAATATTATTCCACACAAGTACATTCTTGAGCAAACTAGTTTTTGGAAAGATTATAAATAGAAGCTGGAGTTCTGGAGATCAGTCCTATTAATGCTACTATGCCAGTGTTGCCCTAGGTGTGCACGTACGTAAGTTTGCAGGTACTGCTGACCTAGATTACAGACTTAAGTTTGAGACTATTGTGTTCAAGAATATGCACATCTCACACTTTTTTTTGACTCTTGATAAACTTAAATAAAATTTATGATAGGTTTTGTATAGCTGCTGGTAGAGTCCCCAAATACACTGGTTCCATGACATCCAGTAGACCAAGCATGTAAGTAACTCTAAAAGTAGTTTAGATAAAACTTTTTTTGATCGATGGCTAATGAGTTTTGGAGAAACTAAGATATTTGTATGTCTCTAAATGTTGAAGGGGCTAAAGAGCACAGATATTTATCCTTTCACTTACTCTTTTAACATGCATCTCTTGAGGCACCTATTAACTTGCTTACATGTGGCTAGGCAATAAGGATTTGTGAACTACACCGTTTTGCTCTGTACCATTAAATGGCAAAATACAGCAAACAAACTATAATAAGTGCAGCATAATTACCAGTTACTGTAAGTGGTAGGCAGAAAATAAACAGGGTAAGGAAGCAGTTAATTGGGTAGGTCTCTTTAGATTGGGTGCTAGTGAAGAGCCTAGGAGGAGTTAAAACGTGCATGTTTATGATTTCCGCAGTGCCACCCACTAATAAAGGAGTTGAACTCTCAGAAGAGGGTACTACTTAGTATTGGGGTCAAACAACATTCTGAAATGTTTCCTCCTTTACCTAATGGGTAACTTTTATTCGTTTTCTATTTTACAGAGTAGGAAAGTGAGGTACAAAGTTCAGTAACTTCCCCAAAACATTTAGCTATCTATGTAAGTAGTGGAGTGAGAATCCAAATCCAGATGGTCTGGCTCCAGACCATTATATTCATTTTCATTTTGGTGAAATAGCCAAGGAAGGAATCAAGAAGATTTACTTCAGTGCCTTCTTTCAGTAAACTAGAGTTCATGATAGTGGTGGCTAGCTTGTTTTTATCATTTGTTTTCTATTAAGTAATTAACATTTGCCCTCATTTTATTATTTAGCTTTCATTATTATTTTCCACTAAATACAAACCACCTTAAAAAGAAAAGAAAAATGGTAGCAAACTCTCAGTTTAGGATCAATTTGAAAAATTGTAAGAATCTTCTAATGTGCTATCAATTTATTTGAACCTTTTCTTCTAGCTATGCAGTCCAGTATTCACGAGAAAAGATTCTGTCTCGGGCCATTTTGGCTGCTATAACTTAGCACCGTAGAGCGAGTAGATTATAAGCAATAGAAATTGTTTCTCACAGTTCTGGATGCTGGTAAACCCTAGCTCAGGGTGCTAGTGAATCTATAATCTGGTAAGGGGCCACCTTCCAGTTCATAGACGGTGTCTTCTTGCTGTGTCCTCATCTCACAAGGCAGCTCTGGGCTCTGGGCTCTTTTAGAATCACACATGATCATTCTTCTTCTTTTTTTTTTTTGGTACCGGGGATCAAACTCACGACCTCATGCTTGTCAGGCAGGCAGGCACACCGCTGAGCTAAATCCCCAGCCCTCTGGGCCCTTTTATAAGGGCACTGATTCTCAACATGAGGACTCCCATCTCCGATCTGAGGGTGCTACATCCTGACAGCATCATACTGGTGATTAGGTTCTTTCCTCCCTCCCTCCCTCCCTCCTTCCCTGTGTTGGGTATTGAGTCTAGCACCTTTGTACTGAGATACATCACCAGCCCATTTTTAGTTTTTATTTTGAAACAGAGTCTCACTAAATTGCTAAGTTGTCTGTGCTGGTCTCAAATTGTGATCTTTCTGCCTTAGGCTCTCAGAGTTCTAGGGTTACAACTGTGCACCATTACACCTGGGTTGGTGATTAGGTTTCAGGATACGAATTTGAGGAGGGTTGAGGAGAGGACACACAAACATGTAGACCATAACAGAGTAATACAATAAATATTAAGAAAGGTATACTTGCATCATTTGGAATAAATGAATATTGGAAACTTTTAATAGTTTAAATCTGAAAACAGGTATACTGATATATCATGGGTACCTATAGAGGTATTTGACATTTGTAATAGTGACTTTTTTTAGAGTTTATGCATAATGAATTTCACCTAAAAATTTCTATAACTCTGTAACAACCCTGTGTTGTAATAGGGGAAGAAGCCCACTTTACCTTTTTATAATGAGAAAAAACCAGGACCTCATAATCTCATATATGTAGATTGAGTCAACCTAAATATCAAGTAATCTTGGATCACAAACTCGTATCCTTTCTTAGAAACCATTATCTTTAATCATAATAACAGGACCAGGAGTCTGTATGAGCCCAGCATACAGGTATTTAAATTAGCCTTCAAATTAACTTACTTTGGCAAAAGCAAAGTATGCTTTTAGTGTTCTTCAAAATATTTAACCAGATCTATCTAGAAGAAAATTATGGCAGGTAATGTTGCTAAGTACTTATGGTGTTTTTGTCTTGATGCTTTTTGGGAGGGGGTATTTTGGGGACAGTTTACCATAACTAAACAAATTAGCTGCATTGTAACTCATTGAAAAATATTTCATTGTAACTCACTGAAGCAAATTTCAGTTGAATAAAGGATATAATTTTAATGGGATTATGCCATAGTTAATATTATAATCAATACATAAATAAGAGGTGTTGAGAAAAGAGCAATAACATAATGTACTGGAAGAGACCAACATCTGTATCAGCAAATGTGATAAAAAAAAATAATAGGAAGTGACCTATATTTCATGAAAGAAAATGTATCTTAAGAATGTGTTTAAAGACAAAGAAGACAAAGAAAAACAGTCTTATGATGTAAAGTCTGTCTACCAGAGTTTAACAAAAACAGTGGAGAATAGAAAAAGATAGGCTAAGTATTGAATACAGTAGCTATTGAGTAATAAAGAATAGGAAGACAGGGAAACATTCTTTGACAAACAGTCAAAAGAAGGGAGAAAAGTACATTGTAGGTTGACGCGAATAAGGGTAAAGTAATAAAGGAAAATAATACCAAATAGATTATGTTGAAACGTAATGAATATATATCCTAATGTTATGCACATTGCTTAGCAACAAGCAATTTACAAAAATGAAAAAGGAAGTACAAAAAGCAATTAAAGGAAGAAAGAGACATATGTCTTGTAATTAGATATGAGGTGAAAACCAGAGGAGGCAAGATGAAGTAAATTTAGACCTCACAGAAGTTTAAGATAAACAATCACATTTATTATTGTCTCTTGGGTCAGTTTTTTAAAAGACCCAGAATTGTAATCAACTCCTCCAAGTGAATATATTGATTGCTATGTAAAATTTACTCCAATACCCTTTATACAAAGCAGTGAAAATATACTTAGATATTTATGTGATTTAATATTTTAAATGTAAACATGTTTTAATATAGTATGAAAAGAACAAATCTTTTGAAAATGATCAAAATATGCTAGGGAGGCACTTGGCAATGATTTTCATCTTTCACCTTCTTATTTTGTATTTGAATTGTTTCATGCATGAATATCTAATACCTTATTTTAAATATTTGGACAGTGGTTAGTATTCAACCTGTTTGTAAAGTTCAGAAGTACCTTTATATAAGTAATACCTTCTAAAGGCCAGTAGATGCATTTAAAAGTAATAAGTAAGTTAATTCATTCCATATTTCCAGCAGTTAGAATGCATTTCCAATATATGGATTTAGATTTAACCTTGTAAAAACTCAAAATAATGCAAATTCCACATACCACAGGGTTCCTCTAATGAAAGGATTACTATCACGAACATTCCTCAGAAGCATCAAGCTGGACTTTTTCTCCTGATGATCTGTCTTTTAAAATAGTAGAGTCTCAAGTCTTTTCCCCACCCAGTTAAGTAAGCAAACCATATTCCATAGGGTTGGAGAAAAAGCACAGGTTGAGTAACAAACAGGAGTGATTCAGTGGAAGTGGTAATACTTAGGCTCTTATTAACAAGCTCTTAGTGATTTTGGTGCTTAAGAATCATTACTTACAATATATCTTAATAGAGTCTTATGTCAAATAGAGTTCATACTGCTCAGTGTTAAGAAGTTGAAGATGGTAAATAAAAATGCACAAACTAGACACTGGTTAGCATGGCAGTTGGGAGAGTTTGCACATAAAATAGTTACCCAGTGCCTTAATATGAAAGGGTTGAAAGGATGCCTTTGGACATACTACTCTGTTTTGTACTTAGAATTTACCCATTGCTGAAGCTGAATGCTTTTAATTAAAGAAGACCAAAACAACTGCCTCACCCTTTCTTTTTTTAAATTTAATTTTAAAGGGAATAAAACAGAGTAATAAAACAAATCAAAACAGTGATAAGACAGCGGGACATCTACAACAGTTGCTATATTGCATATTGTTGTCTTCTAAATAGTTTCTCGACTTTAGGCCTGCAAAGTCAATCAAACAGTACATTTCCTCCAAATCAGCTGGTTGCCCACTGCAGGAGGGTGACTGTTCTTCTCTCCCCAGTCAGTGCACTGGCCAGCTCACAGGTGAGGGTGTAGCTTCCTTCCTTGTTCTCCCTGATCTGTGCTCTGACTTGCTCACAGGTGAAGGCTTACCTTCCTTCCTTGTTCTCCCATGTTCGATCTAACTGGCTCCTGCCACACCCTTTCAAGGAGTAAAATACTGTATTTCATTGAGTTTGAGACACTATTGATTCTAGCAGCACCATCATATTATGTACCACTATGATAGAAAATATTCTGCCTATTACACTATGACGCACTGCTTATAATATGCATTCTAATCTCAGACATTTTTAATTTGTGGCCAAAGGTGTCTGAGAATTCAATGAGATGAGATATAGTACACTTAACTAGTCTGTTCTGAGCTGTGTTCAAATATCATATACCAATAGCAATGCCATCTAATCTACTTTTGTTCTGCCTTTAAAGTTATTCTTGCCTCATTACCTATTTTCCTGCATGTAACCTTGACTTTGCTCAAAAATACCTTGGTCATCTACTCCAGAGTTGCTGCACTTCTTATAAGGATACTGGTCATGTTGGGTTAGGGCTTCCTCAGATGACTTCATCTTAACTCAGTTACCTCTGTAAAGACTATTATCTCCAGATACAGTCACATTCCAAAAATCTGAGGGTTAGGACCTTAACACACGATTATAGAGGGGACACAATTTTAATAATCTCCATACTAGCTTATTGTTTACTGTCCTAATTTGTTTACCTGCTCCCAGTATCTTATATAGAGACATTCTAATATATCCATCATATCACCATTTGAGAGATTATTCTGAACTCAAATGAACACATTACTTTTCCAGCCATCTTCCTGCTCACACTGTGTGTCAACCTTTCTGAAATGTTTAAAGTTCCCTAAAGGTTTTAAACTTGCACTTCTGTTCCTTTGTACACATGGCCTTCTGTACCCATAATGTTCTTAACACTGGCTCTGTCTGACTCATGAACTCCAGCTCACTTAAGAATCAATGTAGGGAGCACGTTCTGTAGAAGTCTTACCACTTAGTGGCTGGGAGGAATTACAGAAAACAGCAATGGTGCAAATTGAGGGAAATTTAAGTTAATATGTGAAAAAACATCTTTTTCATGAAAAAGACTATAATAAAGAAGAGTAGAGTTCTGTAAATGAAGCTGGTTGTTGTAAGCTCTTCTCATTGTGTTGAGCCCCTGATGGTTTGTTAAAGGGACAGATTTTTTAATTTACATCTTCCTTACTTAGCCATCAGCTGAGGCTCATCTCACCACATTTAATCACTTCCTAGCACCTTCTTAAGTCAGAAGCTGTGTCCCTAGAGCCCTAGTGCAATTCAGAGCCCACCCTCTTAGTAGTCTATTCTTGTGCCCTAGACACACAGCAATGCAGCACTTCCCCAGCTTTTTTGAAAGAAATGAGTACAAATTGTAAAAAATGCAGGAAAAATTTTGAGCTTCAGTACATTAGCAGTGACATGGGAAATCTCATGGAGTCAAGGGGAAAAGGTGTAAATTGCAAGATAATATCAAGGAGAGGTCAGTACGTTAGTAATGCAGGGAATATGATGGACTTAAAGAAAAGGTATAAATTATAAGGTAATGTATAGGGGAAGTCACTCCATTAGTAACATGGGGAAGCTGACCATTTGGGAGGAAAAGCTACAAACTGTAGGATAATGTAAAGTGGAGGCTTCACTGTGAAGATGAGCTCACCTCATAGCAAGCAGACTTGTTGGTCGTATAGACACTATTATTTTCAGTATTTTTGTAGCCTTATCTCATAGCAGATCTTTTTCTTTTACAAACATTAATTAAATTTCTAGCTAATGTTGCAGAACAAAATTATTGTTCTTGATCAATACAGAAAAAATACAGGAGGGGGAAAACTTCCTTCAAAACCTCTAAATGCCTGCCTGAACTTGCAAATGTTATGTGTGTCAATAAATACGCATCTTTTGGGAACCCCTTTGCTGCACACAGACACACATTCCTACAAGAAGCTCTGTAAACATGACTCTGCTGTGTTCAACATATAATTTAAACAGTTGTGCAGTTTTTTACAAGGTGTTAAAACTTTTTAACGTGTGGGAAGACTATGTACTTATAAGCTTGTCTTGTTTCTACATGGCTTATGAGTTAGGCACTGGCTACCTTCTTTCCAGAATGCCTTTTTAAGGATGTTTGTAGAGCACACAGCTTTGGGAGATAGAGACAGTATCTCCTCCAGAGCAGTGGGCAGGCTAGCCTTCTGATATGATGGTTTGGATGTGATTTGTTCTCCAGGGATTCATGTGTTTGGAGGCTTGGTCCTCAGTGCAATGATATTAAGAGAGAGAGGAGCCTTTAAAAAGTAGAACCTACTATAAAGTCATTACCGGCCCTTCCCCTCACTCTAGTTTCCTATCCCATCAGGGAACAGAGCTCGCTCTCCCATATGCATTCCTACCACAATACCACCTGCCATGATATGATGCAGCCATCAGTGTCCTCTTACCAGAGCCAATGCCATGCTATTTGGACTGTCAGCTTCTAAAACTGTAGGCTCAATAAACTTACTTTCTTTATTAGTTATCCAGCCTGAGGTATTCTGATACAGTGACAGAAAACAGACTAATATATTGGTCACTTAAAAGGACCCATATTCTCTAAACTCAATTTCTCTTGTAATCTATCCTTCTACATATGTGAACATTTGTCTGGGGCCATCTGTATCACTCCATAGAATTCAAAGGCAAGGAGAACTGACGCAAAGGTGCTGATATTGTTGCTAAGTATCACGAGCAGTGAAGACCCTTGTCTGTGATCCAGCCATCCTGGGTCATCTGTCTGCATAAGCATCTGTGGCACGTGGTATCTTGAGAGAAGCTAAGTTCCTAGATCCTTCACTGTTGTTTTGTTTTGTTTTAATTTTTTCAACAAGAATGGGATGCTAAGAGAGGCATGGAATTCTAGAAGAAGCTTAAGGAAATCCTGGTCCTTAGAATTTAAAGGAAGTTTATGGAAATTAACAAATTTTTTGACTAAGGCAATCGTGGTTCTCTGCTCTATTTCTTGTTAATGAAGAGAACGCAAGGTGGAGGTTGCTACTGATTAACAGACAACAGCTCAGACAACATCCTCCTGCAGGCAGAAGGACTTGTGTCCTGGGTGACAGTAAAGGGAAATATATGATTTCTGTAGGCAGAAGTCAGGAGAATCTTTAGAACTTTGGTTTTCTTCAAGACAAACAAGGGAAGAACATGTGATACTTGGAAAGGAAGAATGGAAACAGCTGTGATATCTTAGATCAGACCTTTGGCACTGTATCATGCCAACTATATTTGGAGACAAAGACTTTTTTCAGTGTTTAGCCAAGTTAACAATATACATTTAAAGATCCATATTTGGAATAAGAGTATTTTTGAAAAAAGCAAGAGAGTAGTTCAAAATTACAGATAGGATTCTTTGGAAGATGAAGCACACAAGACTTAGATCAGGAAGGAGCACTGAGGTAGCTGTGGTGATACTGGTAATTTTCCAGTTCTTAAGTTGGGATGGGCTCACAAGTTTTGTTTTTATTCTCATGCTTCATAATACGTATTTGTTTCATATATTCTTTTCTATGTACCAACTATAACATAATTTTTTGTAGTTATTCTAGAATTACTGAATTTCTATAAATTATATAATATCTGCTAGACCTTTATGTGGATTTTAGTAGAGGAGAGTATCTTCCCTTAAAGTCCCTGTAGTGTTCACCAAGAATGTCCAGCAGGAAAATATATATACCTTCATGGGACAAATACTGTAGATATTCAAATCTGTATCTTTTAAAAATACTAATTGGTATGAAATTATTGCAAATAAGTTCTCTGGTCTTTACCTAAGCTAAGCTTAGTTAAAAGTAATTTAGCTTGATGTATAATTCTAGATACATAATTTTCATCACTTCTGAAAGCAGATTGTATACACTTAAAATTACAATGCTGAGAGGCTTTTTTCCATGAACTTGAGAAATTTGGGGGCAATATTTTTGTGTACTGTTCCAGCTTCACTGTCTGTGGGGAGTAGGGATGGGCACATTATTTCCCTACTCAGTTTTTGTGATTTCAATCTTAAAGGGCTCCCAGATACCCTTATGCTTAAGGCTTTGCCAGCAGCTTGTGGTGCTGATGGGAGGTGATGGAACATTTAGGAGGCAGGGCCCAGAGGATGGAAGTTAGTCATGGGGGGTTTGCCCTTGAAGGAGATGCTGAAACTTCTGTCTTTCTCTGCACTTCCTGGCTGCCATGAGATGAGCAGTGCCCTCTGTCATGTGTACTTACCTACTGTGATGCACTGTATCATAGGCCCAAAGCAAGAGGACTAAGAGCCCATGGTTCTCAGCTGTGTGTCAAAGAAGATTTTCTTCTTTTAAGTTGATTACCTTAGGTACTTTGTCACAGTAACAGAAAATTAATGAACACACAATTCTGTCTTCAATCTAGTTAAAAGAGAAGGGCTCTTCAAGGCTCTTCCTTAGCCTTAGAGAAACTCTAAGAAGAATTTTCTGTTTCTTGTGTCCCCTGAGAATGACTGCAGCTCCCTACTGACAATGTGGCTCAAAAGAAGACCTTTGGGAGTACCCCGGTCCTTAACAAATATGGGAGGATGGCCTGCTGTTTGGTTTAGCTGTCCTTGGAAGTGAAGACACTAGATCCTTTATGAAGTCTCTTAGCTAAAACTTTTTATCACCTACCATCACACAGACACTTTCATACTTTGGATTACTTACTCTTGTGTCAACCCTGCAGTGACTTGTGTCACCACCTCTCTGTGTGTTAGGGACTCAGAGAATGGTGAAGAAACACTGTGTGGTCCCTTATTGAGAATGCTAGCTTGTTTCTGTGGATTGTAAGACTCATGCTGTTAATAATGCCAGTTCCTTGTCATGTAATCCTTTAATTCTAGTAGTATATGCAAATACATAGAATTTTCCTTTTTTAAAGCCTTACTATAAATCAGAATAGCACACAATTGTGATTGTAAGTCACATGGTAAGGACAACAAGGCTGGGCTGTGTGATTTGCTATCAAAACCCACCAAAGCAAGGCATTCTCAAGCATGTCAAGATAAAATACTCCAGGAGTATTTTAAGTAGGAGAGGAGACAGCATTGATGGTTGCTGAGAATTTTCTGATTTCCCCTTTTAAAAATGTATTCCATACTTTTTCTTCTCAGTCAAACTGTCATTGATATCTTGTGGTTAAAGTCTTTTGATAAGCTGAATTTAACATTTCTAAAGTATTATAGGGATGTAAGAAGCACATTAGAAGCAGTTAGATTTTGTTATCTATAGTTATATTTCTTTAACATAGACTTGGAACAAGACCTAGTGTGCCTGTATTTGTTTATGTAAGAAAGCAGGCAGGGTTTGTACAGAATTTTGATCTGTGGTATGCTGTGAAAAGTATAAATGTCATTTTCCTCCTGATTTATAATTGGTCCCCATGAGGGAACTCAATTACTTAGTGTGAAATGGGCTTCAAAGGCAGAATATGAAGTGTATTTATCCCCAGCTTGCAGATTTATCTTTATTCAGCTACAGAAAAAAGTAAATAAATACTTTAATCTAACTTTCAGAGCACTCAGAACAAGGTCTTGCTGCATTAAAGTAGCAGGATCAAGCCTCCCCCAGGACACCCCAGGCTGGCAACATCACCGAGCCCCATCTCGCCCGGGGCTCCAGAGTTCCCAGACCCCAGTTACGCTGTTTCCAGGAGAGGGTCTTACAGAAGGCAAGTCACTATTTAATTCCATTGAGTATTTTATCTTGACATATGCTTGAGAATGCCTTGCTTTGGTGGGTTTTGATAGCAAATCAAAGTATCTCTCCTTTCAGTAGGAATGTTTTGTATCCTTATAAACTCTTTCTGGGGACTACACTGTCCTATACATAATAAATGTTGAAATATAATGCATGATTTGAAATGCAGGCCAGCCCAGCTTGTAAACTATATCAGGATCTTAGCAGATGGTCACCAGGGACCTTTCTTTGAGTTAATCCTTTTAGTCTTGCCAAGGTTTCTCTTTGAGACCACTCTTTTTTCCCCCCTATTTGGTGACCAGACTATACACTGTAGATCTATCAGGCAGATGTTTATTGTACACTTATGGTCTAGTTTAGGGTTTTCCCCTTTGGAAGAAATAGGTCAAGTGCAGTAGGTCAGGTAAGAATAGATCAGTTTCCAATTGGTTGGGAAGTTGAATGTGGAATGTAAAATCCAACAACATAAAAAAATGATGCTTAGTTTACCCTGCTAGCCAGGAGGTACCTTTAAGCTGTAGTGTGGTCCACTCATAGCCTAATGTGTGTGGCCCCTGTTTGTGTTAAAATGGAGAAAGAAAAGGCTGGGAGGAATCTTCTCTGTACCTTTCTGAGTTCTAAGATCACCCTTTCTTCAATACCCTCCTACCCTCACATTCTTGTGGCATACCACTTCAAAGTCACTGGCAGCTTTTCTTTCCTCTGCCAAATTTGTTGAAATGCTTAGTAGAGAAGTATGTTGATTTATCTAATTCATACTAGTATGTACATACTGATAGTATCATACTCTTCTAGAGGCATGTGCATTACTATAAGAAAATACTAAATGCTTATGAAGTCAGATAAGTGTAGATTATTCATCACATAGATTAAACTGAAATCAAAGGATAAGGCCAAGCAAAGACCATTATTCTGGGGCTGCAGGATCACTGTGGAGGCAGAGCAGCAGGTAGAGTTTGTTCCTTAGGGACAGCTACCGAAGCCAGTCATACTTTTTTTTTCATTACTTTTTTCCTTATCTTGTTTCTAAACTTGTAGGTTCAGAAAATGCCAAGTATTAACATGGTGGTGGCAGTGTTAGAAGCTCCATCAGTGAAAGTGAGGTTTGGAGAGAGCTAGGACATTGGTTAAGGTCATCAATGCCCAATTTCAGGTTTGAGTTATGTGTCAGCCAGACAGTAATAAATTTAGAGGCTGTCAAAATAAGGCATAGACACTGACTTAGAAAGGTGACAAGGTATCGCACCAAACAGCGAGCAGAAATCATGATATAATTTGGCAATTTGGGCCCTATAACCTGGTCCCTGGCTTTGTGCTCAGGTTTACAGTCTAGTCAGGAAAGTGGATCTGATGTAAATAATTACACTAAAATCCAGATTATTATTTACTCTGCCTTCCATCCTAGAAACACAAAGGACATCATGATGAGCCTGAGGTCAGGTGGGTTTTTAGAGGGAGCCACATTCTAGGAAAGACCTAGAGATCAAGTCAGGGTCAGAAGACGCACTAGGTGGGAGGCCGGGGCCTGGGTAAGGTCTCTCAGCCAAGGTGAACCCCACTTGTGGAAGCCTGCAAAAGAGACCTCTGTGTGCCTTTGAGGGACTACCGGTGAAGCTTGAGGAGCAAGCACTGTGCATGTGGGACGGAGGCTAGGGGAGGCCAGAAATGAATCTGACCTGGAACCCAGTGGGCCACATCAAGAGTTTAGAGCCCCAAAAGTATGGGATCTGATGTTAGGAATTTTAAGTTGGGGAGAGACAAATTGTGCTGTGTGGCCCTGAGTGAACATGCGACTGGGATGGGTGATTAGGATCTGAAGGCAGAGCGGAAGGGGCTGTTGTCACGCAGTATCATTTAAGGGGTGCCCTATCCCAAATGTCTTTCTCATTATTGCTGACACCATGTATAAAATCCTGTAATTAAAAACATCATCTCATTTAAAGCTCAAGTCTTCTAAAAGTCAGACTTAGATAAAAATCACACCATTAATAATAATTTTAAGAGTCCTTTTCAAATAAAACCCTTTTTCCCATTCTCCATGGCATTTCTCCCTCATCAGATGCCCAGGGCTCATATGTCAGTCTCTAAGTCAATACTTGATTTCTAGAAAGGCTTTCTCCAGTATGACTCTCATAAACTTAAGATACAATTTTGAATCACTCTGTTACCTTTTCCTAGGAAACAAGGGATGATAAAAAAAATGGAGTAGAAGTTTGAATCTTAAAATGTTTATTGTAGAAAAAGGCAAATTGCCATTAGCCCCACTCAAAATACTTTAAACATACTTATCCTATCATCCTTGCCATTCTCTGAAGCGGTTCTGGAAGTCTTCTTTCTGGAGTACTTATGAGGCATGATGAAAATACAGTGGATGTGCTGCCGAGTGGCATCCAGCTAAAAGGCAGACTTGTAAAAACGTCACAGTGCATCCTCATCCACCTCACACACCAGATCTGGCACCACTTGATTTCTGGCTGTTCCTCAACATCAAAATGACCATGAAACATAAATGTTTTGAATTGATTCAGGACATGGGGACAGCCACATAGGGCAACTAAAGACACTCGGGAATGAGGACTTGCAGGACTGCTTCAGAAAGCAGCGAGAACAATAGGATAAGTGTGTTCAAAGCAAGGGGAGTATCCTGAGGGAAATAATAGCGCTGCATCTTTTAGTGTAGTAAATTTAAAAAATTTAAACACACTAGTTTTTGGTTAGAACTTGTGTAACACATGATTAACTCCAGTTTCTTTACATGGTTAAAAGAATTTGTTGACTGTCACAACTGAAACATTCAGAGGTATGATTGGTTCTGGGTGTAACTCCATCAGGCCTCTGGTTTATATTTCTGGTTTTCTTTCAGCCTTGCCTTTCCCCTGTCTTGTGGTTATCTTGGGCAGACTCACCTTATGGTTATCATACTGATTACAGCAATTCTAGGCCTCACACCCACAATCTCACAAGCTTGAGCTGAGAGTGTTGCTCTGCTCAGGGCGTCAGAAATTCCGGGTTTCTCTGTAAAGTGTGGATAACACCTCTGAACCTGATGAGGGCCATGAGTGCCTGATAACCCAAGAACTAGTCACTGAGGGCAGAGGGATGGCATCCTGCGGAAAGGCAGAGCATATCTCTAGAGCCTTGGGTGGGATCATTCCTTCCCAAATCACAGGGGTGCTGGAATACAAGAATGAGTCTAGGAACCTGCAGATGCTGGCAGAATAGGGGGATTCATAGTTTAACATGTTCACATGTTAAAGAAAATAGGTCTCAGCAAACAAATTGGGAACATGTTGGTTTTAGATTAGATGGTGGAGCCATTCGGAAGTCCCTGAAACTTGTGATCCCTACCAGCCTTGCCCTTGATACTCATTCATATAGTTCCTAATTTACTAGTATTACTTCCTTGCCACATTATTTTTCTCTTTGACACATCCTGTACCAAAGGGAGGGTGTTTGAACCTGAGAGTTTTCGATAGCTAGATGCAGATCCTACTTGTTTAGGAAAATTATGCTTTATCTAGAGCTAGTCATTTAAATAAATTAAATGGTTCTTCATTGGACATACTAATTTTAGAAACTGAAGTTTAGCAGAAGGGGAAGAAGATGCAAATGAGTATAATTGGCTAATGAAAGGTTTAAGGATCTTTCACTCTATATAGCTTATCTAAATTAAAGAAAATGTAAACTTCAAATAAGTGAATTTTTCAATTTTAAAAATACTAATAATTTTATTTGTTTAATGCAAGACTGTATTTAGTTCTTCAGAAGTATTTCCAAATCAGGCAGAATACACATATTTAGAAATTGTAATCCTAGGTCCTTTCTTCTCAGTCAGCCATATTCATTAGTATGCACAGAAATATTAACATAAATATGAGCATATGCATCCTCATCAATCATGTGCAGGGTGCTTTCTAGTTGCTGAGGATACAGAAAAATAGAACACACATTTCCTTTACTCAGTGAACAACATATGATCTGTTCGGGAAGAAAAGCCAATACATGGAAAATAAATAGTAGTAGTGCTGGCGAGTGAGACAACAATAAGGGGCTTAGAAAAGGCAACAATTGCTGAGGTGAGGGAGCATCCTCAGTGGTCAAGCAAGTTTGCCTTTGTACTGCTTCTATTCTGTTTTCCCTAAAATTGTCATTACTGTGTGTTGCCTAATTCACATAACCATTAGGGTTTTTTTGTTTTGTTTTTTATGCTACTGGAGATTGAACTCATGACTTCGCACTTACCAGGCAGGTGCTTATGCTGCTGAGCTAAATCCCCAGCCTCTGTTGCTTAATTCACCAAGAATGTTTTATTGCATAATAGTTTCCATTGGAAATTGGCCATATAGATCATTTCTGATCATTTGTGTATTTTCCAAAATTTCTTTAATGATTCCCTAGTATCCTTTCATAATTATTTTTATATTGATATAATTAATATAACTCTAAACTTGTTTTATGATGTTAAAGAAAATATTCCCCAAGCCAATTAGAAAATAAATTGTGTCACCTGTTATATTGCTTAAGGAATAAAGATTGGGGCAGTTTCTTATCTATAGGTGTTTAATGCTGTTTCATTTACCCAGTCACTATTCTGTAGCATGACTGGCTTGACATATTCAGACATGAGACTTTTTGAAAACTTAATCTATAATCTATGGAAGTTGGAAGACTTCTTAGCTGGCTTGATTTAACATTAAGTTGTTGGACTGTTCTCAGTTTAATAAATTTAGAATTAAACCTAAAGTTTTCCATTTTGTGTTATTTCTTCCCTTTTAGTCATTTCCTGTCCTTTATTCTTCTTATTTTTCCATCATGCCTGTGAGCTCCCTCATTTGGCTATAACTTCTTTTTGGACAGGAATCAGTGAGTCTCTAGAGCTTTAGATAGCACCTGGCACATGGAAGATGCTCAAAAAATGCTCAAAACGAATGAAAACATCTCACACATAAATGGAAAGAAATAAGGCATAAGAAATTAGATCCAAGTATGTATGTATGATTTAATTTTCACATGTGGTTTTGCACAGTCTATCTTATAGCAACTTCCTGCAAGTTTTTCCTAGCCAGAAGCTAACCTTAATGTGGAAGAGGTAAGATTTATACATTTAGCACAGTACTCTTGAGCATTAGTTATTTTAGGATGAACCTGTTATCTGTGACACATTAACATGTTTGATGTAGATACTAAGATTTTAAAAGATCTTTGAGTTCCTCTTCTGCATAATTAAGTTTTCAAAACAGTTTACGTATTGGAGATTCCACAAGTGTATTTCCATTAGCCAACACAACTAAAATTCAATCATGATTACTAGCTTTTCAAAACCTTCCTTCATTTCCCAGCAGGCAACTTCCTGTCAGAATTCATTTCCCATTTGGAAAATATTGCCCTGACCCATGGTTTTCTGGACACAATTCTTTCTTCACATTTTTGAGTCTTCCCATTGTCATCAATCCTTAGCTCCCGAGTTACCAAAGGATATATTCATAGCTATAAGATCTAGCTTAAGAATTAAAGGAGAGAAAACTAACATGAATGATTAAAGGATTCTGTTCCAGTAATTTTCTAATTAAAAAAACAACTGCTTTCAGTATCCGTTTCTGTTATTACTATTTAAGAAATCAAGATAATAGTTACAGTTGAAATAAGACATGTTTTCTATTTTCCTTCTCTCTTTATACAATTAAAATTAAACTTTGACAGAGCTGTAGTGTAATTCATTTCCATTTAGCAAACATTGACAGACACCCTTCTGCTGTAATGGCCCTACATTACTGTGGTCTCTACAAGAGAGAATATGATTCAGACACCTTCCTGCAGAGGAAGAAATCCATTGTAGATGGGGATTGGGTTAGGAGGGCATCATTTGAGAAAGAGTATCATGTTGGAATTTGGAGAAAATTTTAGACTTGGCTTGTGAAAGGAAAAGTCATTCCAAGCCAAGGGACGCTGGTATGGACCTAGTATGTCATATACTGACTCTTGGTCAAGGAAGTGACATGATGAGGAAGGTCTTCAGGATTCAGGATGCAGAATGTGCATACTAGAACATGAAGAGGCTCTCCACAGGAAGCCACAGTAACTGACCAAGGTCTGATGGGTGCAGTTTTGTCTCTTAAGTAAAGGTGATGGCCATGTGAAGAGGAGGTCACATCTTAGAAATGTTAACACAGAAAGAATCAGATATGCTGTATAGCAGTGATGACAAACATTTTAGAGGTTTCAAGGATATAAACAGCCCACTGTGACACACATGGCATAGGTTTGCCACATTTTTCTGTAGGTATTGAATATTTGTAAATGTGAAGAGAACTTTCAGGGTTGTTTCCAAAGATGGGGAGACTTGACAAGTCAAGAGAAGCATGGTGCCATGTTAGAATAAAGATTAGGAAGAGAAGGGTTTAGGTAGAGCCTTTAGATGTCAGTGGTAGGAGGGAGACCAGGCAAGAAATGGTCAAAGGAGGAGAAACAGTGAGAACAATGTTTAAAGATGACAAGGAGAACAGAGAACTCAAGAAATAATGTTGACTTTTGAAGAATGTCAGAAGAGTGGCAGAAGTGGTCAGCGCCTGGCGAAGACCTTAAGAAGGTCAAAGAGTTTGTGAGTGGTGGGACTGTGACATGGGATCCTCACTCACTTCAAGTAATACTAAATCCCTTTGAAGGAAATTTACTGCTCAGTTGACTGGTGTTATGTAACAAAAATGCCAGTATGTCATTAATACCTGTAGATTTTAAACGTGCTTATTTTTACATTGTAGCCCCAAAACACTATTTTTACAAACCATTTTGAAATACCATTTTGGTATTCTTTGATTCTACTCTTTTGAAATTTCACTTATCCCTCTCTGAGATTTATTTCTAGGTCGTTGATTCAGATTCCAAAACTAGTGTTTTCTATAAGCTTGTTTCATGCCTACTAGAGTTTCAATTCAAACATTTTCCAATAGTAGCAACTGAAATAGCTTCAAAAACATTTTTTGTTTTTCACATCTACCTTTTTCTTGGTTGATTATACCTTTCAAAAGACCCAAATTGATGGTACCTGAGATAGTAGCTTATAGTAACCACACAAGCATTTTTAGAATTGATTGAGAAATATGTTTTAGCCTTGTCCTGGTTTTTGAAGATATCTTTTAGTCCTAAAAGGAACTGATCAGGGAAAAAGTGTATTAGGACCAGTTTAGAACCCTTCTTTATGTATGATTTTGGGAAAATCAATTTTTAGAGTTTCTCAGCTATGAAATCAGAAGATATTACAAGCTCAATTAAGCTTCTTTCAAACTTAAAAAAGGAAAAAAAAAGTTCAGAATCCGTAACTGTATGGTTTTGTTCTTTCATTTACTAATCAAGCCTACCCAGTGATATGGTCCCAAGTTTAAATGTGATTAGGGTATTCCTCATGCATTCTTTTCACCCTGCATCTTAGTTATTCTCTTTGTTACTGGGGCGCAATACCCCACACCCACAAGTTAAGTGAGGAAAAGTTTATTTTGGTTCACAGTTTATAGCGGTTTCGGTCCATAGTAGCTGGCTCCAAGGTTGGGCAGCATGGCAGAGGGGTACTGCAGAGGAGAAACAGATCTTGATATGGCAGCAGAAAGTAGAGAAGGAGATCAAGGGAGGAGGAGAGGGATGGATCCTTCCAGGCCACACACTCAGGGACTGACCTCCTGCAGCCACACTTCACCTCCCAAACCACAGTTAGCCATAAACTCATCAGAGAACTAATCCACTGATAAGTATCACACACTCACAATCCAATGAACTGCCCACCAATGATCACATGAGGCTCTGAGGGGACATCTAGATGTAAAGCATTATGGTAATGCTCTATGTAAAGCATTATGTTATGGTAATAACATACCACAGTAAAGGTACTCTACCCTCCGCCTCTGACTGGACCTTCTCATCTCTCCATTCTTTTGGCTGACTCTTATCCTTCTAACTTCAGATCACTGTTTTTTACGGGGGCACAGCATGGTATCCTTGGTACCTAGCATCTTCAGTACACATCAGGTATTCAGTTAAATATTTGATGATAGAGAGCATGACTTGTATTGTATCATTGTTCCCTGTGGTGACTCTCCACACTGGCTAAGTATCAGAACCAGTTATGAGTTTAGTAATATGGAGTTCCAGAGCCTATCCCCCCTTTAACATTTGCACTTCTCGGAAAGGGCTTGTGTATCCACATTTTAAAATATACCCACAGGTAATGCTCATGTGAAAAGTACTAGCTAGCCTTTCTGAGTTCCTTAGGGACACAAAATATAGTTTCTGTCACTTTATTTTCAGGCTCTAGGGTGATTTTTGGCAGAAATTAGATATACATGAAATGTTTGTGAATAAATGAATCTAACTTTTGAGAAAAGTAATAAATAATAAATGAGAATAAAATGCCCTTCCTTCTGTTTGCAGATATAACACCTTGGACCTTTAAAAACTAATTCATGCTAACCATACAAAATTATATTTTTAAAGAACTGAAATAAATTATTTAAATGCCCAAACCACCAGTTCTGGTAAAATTCAAAACTTGTCATTTGTTATCTGATAATTATGGCTAGAATTTCTTTTTTATGCCTAATTTTATAATTTTAAGAGAAGTTATTTGCTTTCATTATTACCACCTTGACATTGATTTTATTTTAAATTATTTCTTTAGAAGTCACAATTCATCACTCTTTTTTACTGGCATAATTCTAATTCTTTGAGGTAGGGAATGCAAAGTGGTAAAATAAAGTAGAAACAGTCTTCACTCTGTCTCCTAACCCCATGTTTGTGTATCTTTCTGTGCTCCAGAGGAAGACATTAATGGAATTTTTTAAAACTAAGAACATTATGCTTTCCAGAATCCAAAAACCTCAGCACTCATGCCCCACTGGCCTGTGTCTTAGTTGTCTATCGATGAGTGACAAATCATGATACGTAGCTGACTAAAACAATCAGCACTTAGTATGTCACCTGCAAATAAGTTCAGGGATCTGCAAGTGGCTGAACTGGGTCATTCTAACCGTATATTCTCTTGAGGTTACACTCAAGGCACTGGCCATTTGAAGACTGACCAGCACTGGAAGATAACTTCTGAGGTGGCTCCCTCAGGTGTTTATACAAGTCCCTTTCATCAGGTCTTGAGCATCTTCATTACATGACAGGTGGCTTCCCTCAGCACACGTGGTCCGGGAGCGAGTGGAGCCTGGGGGAAGCCCCGGTGCTCACACTTAGAGCAGTGGCTATTTGGCTCCCTGGTACAGGGAGGAACAGAGAGGACGTAATTGAAAATCACCATAGCCTCTAACATAAAACGCTGTTTGCTACCTCAGATGTTTCGTCTAGTATCTGAGAGCATCTGTTAACTAACTCATTTGTTTAGGCCCTTATCCACCAAAAGAAGTCAGATATCCAAATTTCTGGTTTCTACTTCATTATTTCTATTGTCTCCTTTTTAGCCTTTTGTATAAGATAACGAGGTACTGTGGTTAAAAAAAAATATGAAGTGTTAGAATCAAAAGATGTCATTTTCTGTCTGTGAGCCAGATGGCAAACTTTTCCTGTCTAGACAGCAATTTAGAACTTATCATCTCTGAGAAACGTCCTTAATGAAGCTTGTAAAAAAAATCTTCAGAAATCTGCCCAGTTTCCAGATGAGCCTGGGAATGCCAATTGCATAGCTTTCAGATATCGTTACAAAAGCAGGTGTTAGGGACGCCGAACTGTCAGAGGAGGAATCTTATCATTAAGCTAGAGCTTCTCCCAGAACAGAATGTGTGGCCATCAAGTATCTTCTTGTCAGTGTAAAATATGAACTTTCAGGAAAACAAGAGAAAGACCAAATCATTAACAACTATAAACTCAAGAATGGGGGAGGAGGTCATGATGTTAAAAAAATTAAAAAAAAAAAAAACTACCCAAAAGGCATTTGTTAAGTGAGCTAGGCACCAGACATTGTGTTTTTACATAATTATTTCAGTAAGTTGCCTTTCAATTCTTCCCCTTCACCTTCAAACCAGCAAGCTTTTACTATACTGCGTGTCTTCATTATAGCTCATGCTGTGTTGGGTTTTTGATCTGTCTCTGTCTGTCTCACTAGTCTGGGAGTTCTTGAAGGGCATAGCTATGACTTATATCTCTGAATTCCAAGGCAGCACCTCTTGGTTAGTTTTTCTTCGTTGTTGTTGAATTTAACAAGCCCCTAAGTAAACACCATCGCCTTCTTTTTCTAAGCAAACTTACATTCAGAGCTTTGGGTAACTTGACTGCAATCCCATGGTGAGTAAATGGCAGATGTTGAATTCAAAGTCAGATCTATATTTGCTACTTCAACTCAGATGCTGTCACACAGACTAGGAGGGAACTGTTGAAAGGCCTAAGCAATATCCTTGCAGATTTCAGTGGGCGAAATTACTTAGATGTTTTTTGCTTTACTCAGAGTGAATCACTACAATTTCTGACCAGATGAAAAAAAGTCTTGAAAATAAGTTGACCTTTGCAAACCATATACCCGTTAGATTAATGACCAGAATTTATGAGAACCTCTATCACTCAATAGTGGCAAAACAAATAATTCAATTATAAAATGGGCAAAAACCTGAATAGGTATTTCTCCAAAAGGACACAGAAATGGCTGACAGGTATATGAAAAGATACCTGATATTATTAATCATCTGTGAAATACAAATCAAAGTTGTTTTGAGATACCACCTATATCTGCTAGAATGACTGTTAGCAAAAAGCAAAAAGATAACAAATATTGGTGAAGGCATGGAGAAAAGAAAATGTTCGTACACTGTTGGTGGACGTCCAGATTGGTGCAGCCATCATGGAAAATAGCATGTGGAGGTTTCTAAAGAAACTAAAATTAATGCCAATAGCCAAAGGAAATGAAATCATGATTTTATAAGTATATCCACACACCTGTGTTCACTGCAGCACTTTTCACAATATTCAGTATAGGAAATCAGCCTACATATTTGATGCACAGATGAATAAAGAAACCATGGTGTGTATACACACAGCAGAATATTACTCAGCCCTATAAAAGAGTGAATCTGGCTATTTGCCACATTATGAATGTGCCTGAAACATATTATACTTGGTAAAATAAGCAAGTCACAGCAAGTTGACTACGTGATCTTACTTACATGTAGAATCTTTTAAAAATGTCAAATATATAGAAAGAATGAAAAGTGGTTACCAAAAGTGAGGTGGAGATGGTGAGGAAATGGGGAGAATGTAAATCAGAGGATACAAACTAGCAGTTAGGTAGGATGAACAAGTCTAGAAATCCAGAATATAGCTTGAGAGGTCATAAAATTGTACTCTGTTTGGAGTACTTGCTAAATGAAGAGATGACATCATGTTGCATACCTTAAATATATACAATAAAATTTATTTTTAAAAGAAAATAAGCTGTCATATACAGCTATGAAAGAATTTTTGGTATAGCCCAATGTTCTTCATTGTCTAAAGGGTACACTGAAAATTCCTCACACCAAAAATGCAAAGGGAAATCTTTTCTTTCACATTTTTTCCAGGGATTCTGTCCTGGTTGATGCAGGAATTGGACATAGTATTTAGATAGGAAATTGTAGCTCAGTAAATGAGATTGTATATCACAGCAAATTATCCAGACTCCCCGATCACTCCTAAGAGACCTTATTGCAGGAGTCTTTGCCCTAAATGAAGGCAGTGATAGAAGAGCTGGTGTACTGAAATTGTGTGTGTGCGGTGGCGGGACATGGAGCAGTTGAGGATGACTGCCAGGCCTCCAGCTGCTGTGTCTGAGTCAGTGCTGGATCCATTCACTGTGACACAGAGCGCAGGAGGAGCAGCTTTGGGTTTGATGGAGATGTTGGGGATGTGCGGAAGTGTAAGGCATCTGTGGGACACGAGGGAACGTGTTCTAACGCAGAAATGGACATTGATATCAGAAGCTTTTGTGAAAGAATAGCTGTCCAGGACATCTGGGAGAGATCCTGGGCCAAGGCCCATGTGTGGTGCTGTCCACAAATCATTGGTAAGAAAAGAGCCGGCTAGTGCAGGCAGCTGGCCCTGGCTGCAGGTGACTTAAGTATCCCAGCTGCTGTCTTCATAGCTCCAAGTCCCGGATTAGGAAAGGCAATGAATGACCTCTTGCTGGCTGATGTTGAAGGAAGCTACGACATTTTCCTGAAGGATAAGGGCCCTCCCTTCTGCCCATGACTCCCGCCAGCTGCTCCATGGAACTTGCCTCTGCTTGTTATGATTTGGCAATCCTATTGCCTGCTTTTTTGGTTTGTTTGTTTGTTTGTTTATTTAATGCTCTCTGTATCTGTTTTGAGATGTCAGTCATATTTCCTTTTAATGTAAAAGCACACATTCATGTTTTATTTTCTTGAGAAATTACCTCTAATAGCTGTGTAACTTGACGTTTACATGTGGGTGTTGCTACAGAAGATCGTCGTGAGACCTCCCCGATTAGTCACTTGCTATCTGACTCAGTTATTTTCAATTTTCTCTCTTTTTCTCTCAGTGAGTTATCTTGAGATGTGACACATCTAGTTTTTATTATGATCTATAAAGTTCCCATTTTTTTCATTTGTAGCTTATTTTCTTTTCTGTGCTAATCTGAAAGCATAATTACGATGTCTGACTTCAGTTCTTCCCTTACAAATATCACCTAACTCTTCTGCCTTTAATTAGCTGAAATAATTCCTGTGTAAACAAATAACAGTAGCAGAGTGTACTACCTATACTCTTTTTTTCTGAGGGCCTAAGTGCATCCTGTGTTTGTTAAATTAGTCTTTCTAGAAAACCAAAATGTGACATATTTTGTCATTTTCTGTGATTCCAATAGAAAACAAAGATTCAATCCTGTATTTTTATTCTTGTTATGCCTTTTATTTAATATTTGTTTTAGAAGCTAGTATAGTGGGTGCAAGGAGGCTAAGCTTTGGAGTCACACTGACTTGGAAATCTCAGCCCAGCCACTTCTTAGTATGGTGACTTTGGATAACTTGTTTACGTACTTCTCCATTTTAGGCTTCCTGTGTATGAAATAGTCAGTGGACTGGGTGCCGTGGGAGATGTCTGTAATCCCAGCTGAGGGATGCTGAGACTGGAGGATCACTTAAGCCCAGCAATTCTAGGGCAGCCTGGGCAACACAGTGAGACCCTACCTCTTCAAAAATAAATAAGATAAAGTAAAGTAAAGTAAAGTAAAGTAAAATAAATAAAATAAAATAAAATAAAATAAAATAAAATAAAGACAATGATACTTGCCTCATGGGATTATGGACATTATGCAAGCTATGTGTTTAGATTAGTGAGTAGTGTATGTAAGTGATTATTAAATGCTAGCCATATTTTATATGGCAGAAGAAACTTTCTTCACCCCATGAAAGGAAGCTTTATGTCCCTGTGTGAAGCAGACTACAAGATGCCCAAAGCATATTGAATACTTGAAACTGACTTTTTAGGACACTCAGGAATTTCTACTTCAGCTAGATGAGTTGTAATTTGTTCTCAAACCTGTTCATGTTGTTTCTTGTTTGTGTTTGTTCTCATACCTATTTATGTCAATGGAACTTGTTTTTGTAAATATATAACTTAATTAAATATTAGACAAGCAGATGCAATATAAGTACAAAACGACAGCTGCTTTTGCTGTAAAAGTTAACTTGAAAGGCCTTACGAGACTTAACAAAGGTTACTACTAAAGTACCTAGTGTAGTCAGATTAATAGAGACAAAAAATAAAAAGGTGGTTACCAGGGACTGGAGGGAAGATGGAAAGGAGTAGTGAAGTGTAAATGGTACAGAGTTCAGCTTTGCAAAATGAAAAGAGTCCTGGAAGTGAATAGCAGTGATGGTTGCCTGACACTTGTCAGTGTACTGAATATGACTAACCTGCCTACTTCTGGGTTACAATGATACACTTTATGTTATATCTATAATTTTTTAAAACACTGTCACATTAACTGGTAAGATAACTGTTAAAACATTGGGGAGGGGGTAAATTTAGAAGCATTCCACATCTAGATTGTTTTCCAGTGGTCTTTGAGTTTTTATACTTTTAGGAAGCCAAAATAGATCACTATATGTAATGCATTTTTGGTGTAGTTTATGCAAACTAGGGAATAAGGCATGCTGATAAGTGGACTAGTTCTTAAAGATCAAAGATTTGGCATACATCAAAATATTAGGGAACAAATATATGTTTATATTTCAAGGTTAAAATTAAACATTTAATTTATAGGAAACAGACCATTAGATGGAAATTTAGACAATTTGTAGTTGTTCTGCATTGACCAGACAATGGATATGGACTCCCCACAATGGGAGGGGATATAAACTAGAGCAGGAGCAAGGTCATCTGTCTTTGGCTGACAGTGAGTCTTCAGGGTCTCAGCTGTGAACCAGCAGCAGGTGTTGCCAGGGGATCTGAGTGGTTCAGTGCAGACTTTACAAGATGTATCAGTTTTTCTGTGTGTTTTTGTCTTTTGAGCAGACTTTTAAAAATTAGCAATTGACTCTTGGTCCAGTATTTTCAGCTGTTTCTACAGTCTTCTGAAGGGCTCATTGTTTGACCTTTATATACAAGAGTTGGCCATTTGTGACATAGCAAGACTTTGTTCTCAACAATCTTACAACCAATCTAGCCAGTACCCCTGTATTATGTATCTGTAGCTTAGCTGATCCTAGGCTTCTGTCCACTTTAACTACTTTCTAGTATATTTTGAGATTCATGGGACTAGCTGTGGATATTTGCTTCTTGAATTTCCAAAGATGCTTTTGGCATTTGATGATACACTTTGACAAACTCCACTTTTGTACTCAAGGTTATCTTCCTCTCATGCCCTATGTCCTGTAGCTCTCTACCTTCATGTTCTTCAGATACTCTTATGTCTGCCACATAGCCTTTCATTAGGCCACCTCATTAGCTTTTCCCCTTTAGTCATGCCTGTCTTGATCATAATCTGCAGCACAAAAATCCATGATTACTCTTATGTCTGTTTTCCTTTAGCATTTTAACACATACTGACCTTTTAGCAGGAATACTGTTGTTTCATTTATACTTAGCTCTTCATTTAGCTAAATTTTTTTGTTTCCTTTATGTCAAATTTTATCTCTTTACATGAACTGGGAACCAAAACCTTTCTTTTGACCTGTGATCTGTACATTCTGGAAGCTCCTATGTGTAATCGTGGAACAAATAAAGCAGTGGGAGAAATCTTGCCTGAACAAAACCCAAGTGGGACATTTGGGTGTAAGCCAAGATTTCAGAAGCTATAGAGGGAGATGTAAAAATGCTGCCTATATTATAAGGCCAACAAATCACTTCTGGCCCAATAGGAATGTCCTTCAGGCAACAGTCAGATAGAGGGTAGGGACCTTTGCACATTTTATTGTCTGACCACAAAATAAAGTGTTTATTATGACCTTCCAAGGTCTCTACAACAAATTAACTCTTGTAACTACAAGTGGAGGAGCACTGTTGTGTAGTAGACTAACCAAAAGGTTGAAATTGAGATTGTGCAGACCAAGCTTAGTTCTCCCACTACACCGGTCTGTGGGCCTAGACAAGACAAGGAACATTTAACTTCCTGGAGCTCAGGTTCTCCAGCCCAAATTAATACTGTAATACAAATATAGTTTAAGGAGTCCCAGAAATTTATTAGACAGCAGACCTATTACAAATAAAACCTATCAAATGAAGTCCTATATTTACTTCTTTTTAGAGGAGAAAGTTAAATGTCCTTAGGTGACTAAATAATTGGTATCTATCTATATATCTATGTAGTAGTACCTCAGTTCACAGAGTTAATTCCTTCCATGATTCTGGAAAAGATGACCATGTTCATGTTCATATAGCAAAATGGCTGCAGTCATGTTTGTCACCTGATGCAGAGTTCGCAAACAAAAGCAAGATGTTATCAAATGCTTTTCTTAGCAAACAAAAGCATTTGTGAACCAATGTACCACTATACATAGATACATATAGATTGATATACATGTAAATATATAGAGATGTATATATACACACATGCACAGAAGCCTGGGTTGGAACTGAATTTTTTAATGCATTAAGGTGTTCCTAAGTTTTTAATCATTTGTTTGCTCATTCAGCCATATTAACAGATGTGTAGGACAGTGGTCCTCAAAGTTTTGATGCATAAGGATCATCTGGAGGTCTTTTAAAAATATTCTTCCTGTGGCCTGTCAGCTGATTTGCAAAATGAAAAGAGTCCTGGAAGTGAATAGCAGTGATGTAGAAATAATTGCAATGGGGTCTAAAACATTTACATTTGACAGACTCCCAAGTAAAATACTATTGATGTGCAGAGCACACTGTGTAGCAGAGTCTGAGGCACTCAGAATACCACAGCAAAAAAAGATACAACCATGTCCAGAAGGCAGATAGAGTAATATTAATACTCTTTAGTGTGATATACCAATCAGTGTGTGCATGCATGCACCTGAGTGGGCTTTAAAGGCATTTCAGAGAACACAGCATGTGTAGATGTATACAGCTTGAAATCATTTGCATTCCTGGAACAGAGACCACGTGGCTTATTGGGAGGAGTTGGAGGTGCACAGAAAGAGAACCTGTGGCAGGAGAGAGGCCAAGAACTAGACATCACATGAAGGGACTTGTATGCTCTAAGAAATCTGGATGTTTTCCTAATGTGATAACAAGAAGAATGGAGAAGAGAAAATTAGACCGTCTCAAGAGATCTTAAGGAGGTTCAGTTAAAAATAGCATAGAATTTGGCCAAAAATAATTTAGTCAAACCAGGAATATTGCTGAAATAGCACTTTACTTGAAAGTTCATCTCTTGGTTGTCTTGCTTCTTCAGTTCTGATCATTTTTGTGTATCATATAATGCTTACACGTTATTATGGTTTAGAACTAGAATGACCTCCAAAAGTCTCATATATTCAGAGGTGGGGCTGTTGGAAGGTGATTGGATTATAGAGGTGTGATACCCCACAGTGGATTCATCTGTCCATGAGTTCATAGTTAGAAGTATGTCACTGGAAACATGATTTGGAAAGTTCTATTCTTGTCCCCAACTTCTCTTTCTCTGTCTGGGCTGCCATGATGTGAGCAGCTTTCCTCTGCTAGTTCCAACATACAGTTTCTGTCTTGGAGCCAACAAGCCATGGACTGAGCCTACTAAAACTGTGAGCCAAAATAAACCTCTCTTGTTTTAAATTGTAGGCACTAGGTATTTTGTCCCAGCAACAGGAAAACTAATATACATGTTGTTAGATACTACTTTTTTTTTTTATCATTTTCTAGGTTCTGCCAGTCATCTATGTCCAAAATTGGTTTTAATAATGGACTGTTGGAATACTAAACTATTATGAATAGATGTATCCCTTTTACTATATCTATTTTTACTGTATATATATTGTAACTTTTGGATCTTATCTACTCTTTCAGTTTTTCTTTTCTTTTTTTTGGTACCGGGTATCAAACTCATAACATTACGTTTGCCAGGCAAGCGCTTGTGCCACTGAGCTAAATCCCGGCCCTCTTTCAGTTCCTTGTGAGGTACTTTTCTACATATGTGTGTATTCATATGTGGTGCAGGATCACATCATTCATTTTTTGAAAACTAGGATCACTTGTTTAAGCACTCTGTTAGACATTGGCATTATCCTAACTTTATTTATTTATTTAGAAACAGGGTCTTGCTATACAGTTCAGGTTGACTTTGTACTCACTATATAGTTGAGACAGGCCTCGAATTTGCAACAATCCCACTGCCTCAGCCTCCTGAGTGCTGGGATTATAGGTGTGCACTACCACACCCAGCTCCCATTTTAATTCTCTTTGTTTGATTTCTAGACTATTCTCAGTAACTCCCTACAGGTGATAGCTAAACTGAAAGTTGAGAAGAAGGAGCCAGGCAAAGATTGTGGGGTGGAGGTGTGGACAATCTAGACCCAGGGAATGGCCCATGCTAAGGCCTAGAGAGAAAAGCCTATGGCTGTCTATTTCAGAGATGCATGGTAAGACTGCATCACAGAGAGTAAAGGGACACAGGAATGCATGTTGGTGACATTTCAACCTTGTAATTAATAGCCTATTGTTGGACATCATGGGAGCAAAACTGGCCAAAATTAAGTTAAGAAGAAGAAAAATCCTGAATCCTATCACTGAACAGTACTCTTTTTTGACCAAATTATTTTAACAGTGTTGTCTTCACCAGATTGATTTGGATTAACTTGTTTTGGCAAATTGCTTTCAGTCAAATGATCAAGATCCAAATTGATAGACTTTGCAGACTTAGTGGGTAAAGTGTTGTGCTGACCCAGGCCCATTCAGGCTTCAAGCCAGTTTTGCCTATCTTTTCAATGAACTTCAGTTTGCTTGAGATCAGCAAATGCTACCAATGAGTTTTTTGTTTTTCATGCAAGCTGGTTCTCCAACACATCAATAGATGTAGCTGAATGAAGGAAAGACGTTCAAGATAAAAATGCCAGATTTGGGGGTGAAATTGAATGACAAAATAATATGTCAGTGCTAGGAGTCATGAACTTTGGAGTCACAAGAATGAGGGTTTGGATCTTACCTTCCATTTTTGCAGTTATTAACTTTCCTAGGCCTCAGGGACCTCATATATAAGGTGGGGGTTACAGAATTAATATTTCACTTAAACGAGAGTTACAAGTATTAATCCTCAAAGGATAAAAATTATGATTTTTATTGTAATGAAAGAGGAACATGAGTTGCTCTTTTTAATATATGACTTTTCAGTTGCCTTGGGTAGCTTTGGATAGAGAATCCTAGAATAACATCAACAGCTAACATTATTGAATGTTAATTATGTGTTTCTACAAGCATTATTTCATTTATTCCTCAAAAGAACTGCATAGGTATACACCAGTGGTATGATTTGTCCCTCTTCTATACGTAAATAGACTGAAGTTTAAATCAAGTAACTTTCTTAAGGCCAGACAGCCACTAAGCACAGTAACAGGATCTGGAATAAAAAGTGTTTTTTAACTCAGATTCCGCTTTCTTGACCAGTGTGCATACAGGGTCTCCACACAGCAGAGATGTCTGAGTGGGATGGAATCAGTGTGTGAATTCTGAGGATTTGGAGTATTGGTTATGTGAATTAGGATCACCCTGGAAGGGTCCATACAGTGGAAGAGTAGAGGGCAAGGATGAAACTCTGGTGTGTCAGATAAAAGTTTAGAAAATGAAGGATTCATCAGCAGTTTCAGACACCACTGGAAGATCATGAAAGGTAAGAATTTTAAAAGGTTCCTTGCATTTGGCAGTATGAAAATCACTGATAGTCTTAACAAAAGCAGTTTGGATACAATAGTGGAGGCAGAAACTAGATTGCTTTGAGTTGAGGAATGAATTGGTGATGAAAAAGCAGAGAGAACTGATTGTAAAATACTGTTTTGAAGAGAAAAAGAAATAACTTGGCATCTGGGAAGATATTTAAAAATATATGTGTTGGAAAGAGATACTAAGTACAAGTGAAGGTATAGGAATGTGATTGAAAGGACCAAGTTCCTAAGAAGAGAGGAGCAATAGAATCCAAAGCCTGGTACAAGAATTATGACTGGACCTCAGGTTTGGATCACATTAGTTATAATAGAAGTCGAGGAGAACCAAGAATCATGGTCAGCATGAATTATAACCATCACACCATCAGCTCTGGGTTAGGTAAGAAACGAGTAAAACCAGGGCATTTATACACTGAGAAGATGCAAAGTGACTAAAATCCTGGGAGTGTCAGAGATGTGAAGAAAGTTAAGAATAAATGCACAATAGCATTGTAAGGGTAGGGAGTTATGTATAGTTAGCCAATATTGGGATCTTCACATTAAACAGTTCCTATGTAGAGTAATTCGTAGTCTCGGCATTGAAGGTCACTTTTTAAAAAATTTTATTTTAAAGAGGGTAAAATTAAACAGAACAAAACATATCATAAGAAAACAATATAAGAGACACAGATTTCAAAGCTAGACAACCAGAGATCTTCACTATCATATTGTCTCTTGTTTTCTTCCAAATAGCTGTCCATATGTTCACATACAATGAATTCATGCAAAACCAAATAGTATAAAACTGATCAGAACAAGATAATGAAGGCATTTTAGGTCTTCAAGACCAGACAAGAGGGAAGTCAACAATGGCTACCATAATGACTCTCATTCTCTTCAAAATAGCTGTTCATACCTTCACGTATATTGAAATTAAATAAAACAAAACAGACTAAAATCACTCTGAACAAAGAATAATAGTATTGCTGGATTTTGCATCATGATGCTACAGAATCAGCACTGGGTACCTTAGTGTCTCTTTTTCTTCAAAGTATCTGTTCATTTCATTGTGCATTATATAATCGATTCTCAAACTATTTAGAAGTTCTACGCAAGCATGAGTCTCTACATATATACTTATTCTTTCTATATTAGAGGGAAAAACAAAACAAAATAAGACAAAACAAAACAAATTCCTAGAAAAACACAAAACGAAGAAGACATATAAACAACAATAGCAAAGAGCCCAGAACACTGACAATACTTGCCTTCAAAACAAGGTGGTATGCGCGTAACTAGAGTTGTTATTTTACATAATGATCTTCAAGAGTTCCTCAGGTCACCATACAATAGTGTGCACAATTGTTCCAGCCCAATGAATGTTAACTGTTTTGTTCCAAGAACTTATAGAGTTTGTAGCACAATCATCTTAGCTATCCTAAGTGTGTTTATATAATTTTAGATATTTTTTCTTTTCCCTTCCTTTTTCTTTTTCCTCATTTTCCCTGAGATATTATTTTTTCCCCTTTAGGCAGATTCTTGTCCTTTCACTGTATTTATTGTGTTTTTTGTATCTTATGTACTCTTACCATTTCTTACACTAGGGAGACTATATGGTATTTACACATGTAAGTTTGATTTATTTCACTTATGTGTATGGTCTCAAGTTGCATCCATTTACTTATAAATATCTCACTGTGATCATTCTTTATAGCAGAGTAGTACTCCACTGTATAAAAATACCACATCTTTTTTTATCCATTCCACAGTTGATGGGCATTTAGGTTGTTTCCAAGATCTGGCTATTACAAATTGTGCTGCTATAAACATGGGTGCACATATATCACTGTGGTATGATGTTTTCAGTTCTTCTGGGAATATGCCCAGAAGTGGAATAGCTGGATCAAATGGGACTTCCAATTTCAGCTTTTTGAAGAATCTCCAGACTGACCTCAACAGTGGTTGCACCAGTTTACACTCCTACCAACAGTGCAGAAGAGTTCCTTTTTCACCATAGCCTCTCCAGCATTTGTTGTTGGTAGTTTTCTTTATCCTGACCATTTTTTCTGGAGTGAGATGGAACCTCAGTGCTGTTTTAATTTGTATTTCTCTAATGACTAATTATGCTGAACATTTTTTCATGTATTTATTTGCCATTTGTATTTCTTCATCTGAGAACTGTGTATTCATCTCAGATGCCCATTTTCAGAATGGGTCTTTGAATTTTGGGGATCTGATTTTTTTTAAATTTTTTATATGTTCTAGACAGAAGTCCTTTGTCTAAGAGACAGTTCACTAAGATTTTTTTCCCAACTTGTGGGTTTTCTTTTCACTATGCTGGAGATTTCTTTCAACATGCAAAAACTCTTTAATAGGATGTGATCTCAGTTATTGATTCTGTAAAGTATTTCATGTGCAGTTTGATTCTTGTTCATGAATTCTTTACCTACCCCTATGTCTTCAAGATTTCTACCTATTTTGTCTTCCAACAAATTTAGTGTTTCTGTTTTAATATTTAGATCATTGATCCATTTAGACTTTAGTTTAGTACATGATGATAGGCATGGGTCTAGTTTTAGTTTTTGGCATAAGGAGAGCTGATTTTTCCAGCACCATTTATATATCTCTATTCCAGTGGGCATGTTTGGCCCCTTTATCAAAGATAAGGTAGCTGAATGTGTTTGTAGTTGTAGTTGTATCTTCTAATCTATTCCATTGATCTTCAGGTCTGTTTTTAGTCCAATACCATGCTGATTTTATTACAGTAGCTTTGTAGTATAACTTCAAGCCAGGGATTGTGATGCCTCCTGCCTTGCCTTTGCTGCTTAGAATTGCCTTTGCTATTCTAGGTCTCTTCTGGTTCCAGATGAATTTGAGGAATAATTTCTCTAGATCTGTGGGGTATGCTAGTGGCATTTTGATTGGGATTGCATTAAATCTGTGTAACAATTTTGGGAGAATGGCCATTTTCACAATGTTTGTTCTTCCTATTCATGAACAAGGGATGTCTTCCCATTTTCTGAGTTCCTCTTTGATTTCTTTTTCAGGGTATTATCATTTTCCCTGAATAGATCTTTTGCTTCTTTTGTTAGATTAATTCCTAAGTATTTCATTTTCTTGGATGCTATTGTGAAGGGTGTGGCGTCTCTTATTTCTCTCTCATTGATTTTGTTGTTAGTGTATACAAATGCTATTGATTTTTGAGTGTTGACTTTGTGTCCAGGTACATTACTGAATTTATTATGCGTAAGAGTCTTTCAATGGAGTTTTGGGGGTCTTCTATGTGTAGAGTATCATGTCATCTGCAAATAATGATAATTTAACTTCTTCTTTTCCTATCCTTACTCCTTTTATTTCTCTCTCTTGTTTAATTGCTCTGGTTAGTATTTCCAGTACCATGTTGAATAGGAGCAGTGATAGGGGACATCTTTGTCTTGTGCCTGATTTTAAGGTAAAGGCTTTCAGTTTTTGGCCATTTAATATGATGCTGGCTGTTGGTTTGTCATAGATGGCATTTATCATATTGCGGTAAAGACCATCTATTCCAATTTTCTGTAATGTTTTTGTCATGGGTAAGTATTGGACCCTATCAAAAGCTTTTGCTGCATCTATAAAAATGATTGGTTCTTATTTTTGGCTCTATTGATATGGTGGATTACATTTATTGCTCTGCATATGTTGAACCATCCCTGCATTCCTGGGATGAATCCCACTTGGTCATGGTGTATAATCTTCTTGATGATCTGCTGCATTCTGTTTGCCAAAATTTTATTGAGAATTTTTGCATCTATGTTCATTAGGGAGATTGGCCTGTAGTTCTCTTTTTTAGTTGGATCTTTCTCAGGTTTTAATATTAGAGTAATGTTTACTTCCAGGAATGAGTTAGGGAGAATTATTTCCCTGTCAATTTCATTGAAGAGTTTGAGGAATGTTGGCATTAAATCTTTGAATTTCTTGTAGAATTCTGCAGTAAATCTATCTGGACCTCAGCTTTTCTTTGTTGGTAAGGATTTAATTACGTTTTCAATTTCATTAATTGAAATTGGTTATTCAGCAATTTTACATTTTCTTTACTCAGCTTTGGTAATTCATATGTTTCTAATAATGTGTCCATTTCTTCTGTGTTATCAAGCCTATGAGAGTACAGGTTTTCAAAATAGGTGTTGATGATCTTCTGTATTTCCGCATGGTCTGTAGTGACTTTGCCCTTTTCATTCCTTATTGCATTCCTTATTTAATTCCATATTTCATTCCTTCTTGCATTCATTCCTTATTACATTTAATCCCTATTGAAAGAATTTGAGTTTTTTCTTTCCTTTTTTTAAATAAGGTTGGCTAGAGGCCTGTTTATTTTATTTATTCTTTCAAAGAATCAACTCTTTAATTTGTTGATTCTTTGTATTGTTTTCTTAGTCTCTATTGCCTTGATTTCTGCTCTGACCTTTGTAATTTTCTCTCTTCCTTTCGCTTGGGCTTTACTTGCTCTTCTTTGTCCAGCTGTCTGAGGTGTAGCATTAGGTTGTTTATTTGTGTTCATTCTGTTTTCCTGATGTGGGACTTCACCGCAATACATTTTCCCCTGAGGACTGCTTTCATTGCTTCCCACAAGTTCTGGTAAGATGTATTTGTATTTTCATTTGCCTGTAAGTATTATTTAATTTCTTCTTTAATTTCCTCTGTGCCTCACTGATTGTTCAAGAGTGTATTATTCAATTTCCATGTGTTCGTGCAGTTTTTGCAGTTTCTCTGTCATTAATTTCTAGTTTCATGGCACTATGATCCCATAACATGCATGGGATAATTTCAATTCTTTTGCATTTACTTAAGCATGCTCTCTGGGCTAGTATATAGTCTATTTTAGAGAATATTCCATGTGCTGCTGAGAAGAATGTATATTCTGATGTTGTTGGGTGGAACACTCTGTATATGTCTACTAAGTCCCTTTGTTCACGAGTGTGTTTCACTTCTGTTATTTCTTTGCTGATTTTCTGTCTAGTTGATCTGTCCCTTTGTGTCAATGGCATGTTAAGGTCTCCTGTTTTTTGTTTTTGTTTTTAATTTAAAAGAGAATAAAACAAAAGGGGGCAGTACAGAGCAGATCAGAAGAGGACAACATAGGCAACACAGTACTTTACATTAAGTCAACTGGACATCAACAGTATCTAACGCCATATCTCTTACTCTGCTATAGTTGAGCATAGTTTCAATTACAATAATATCAAACATAACACAATAGTATAAAGC
>PVJX010008614.1:0-34908 GCA_004027295.1 Dolichotis patagonum
GAGACCCAGGTCACGTGGTGGCTATGAGGTTTACGTGAGCCCAGGTATGTAAAGCATTTGTTAACAGATCCTTTGACAGTCTCTCAGTAACTGGCCATGTAAAATCTTTGCAACAGTCCAAGGGAGAAGACACAGTGATGCTCATTTTGCAGGGGTAGAACCTCAGGCTCATGGGCTGCACAGCAATTAGGGCTGGAACGTGAACTCAAGGGCACTAGGCATCTTGTCTCTTCCTTCAAGTGCATTCCAAATAGGCACTTTCCTTCCATCACCCAGTGCTGTCAGCCATACTGCCTGCTCTCTGCTGTCCTGTCCACCAGCACCCAGTACTGTGTTTGGCAAAGCATTGAATGAAATAAGAGAAGTGCTAGCTGGATGAGGAAATAGAGAGCTCTGGGCAACGTCTGGGCCTCAGGGATCCCGGGGCATGACTCCTAAGAGAACAGTGAGGCCCTCTCCAGGTGGCTGCCTGGGAAGGGGGTGTGGGGAGGAAACTGCGTCCTTGCTCCACAGGAAACCTGAGCTGATGGAGTGACCAAACAGAATGCCCTGAGCGGGGAGCCTGGCACAGTGAAAACACTCTGGAGTTCAGGGGACCAGATAAGGGTCTGAACTCAGACAGAATCCTTGAAAAGATTCTCCATTTGTGTCTGGTAAATCCCGAGTCACTCGACAGCTTGTCATTCATCATCCTGTTTAATCCTCAGCCTACAGGGCAGGAAAGAGGGTAAGTTTGACACTGTAACCCTTATTTTGTAGATGAAGAAAATGAGGCTCTGCTCTTAAAGGACTTGCCCAAGGTTGCCCAGCTCCTAAGTGGCTGTGTTGAAAGTTGGACTCAGACTTCCCAGTTCCAAAGTTGTAAGATTCTTTCTGTTGCTGATCCTGCAGGATCAGCTAGTAAGCATTCGAGGTCAAATGCAATCCTGGAGCTTGGGGGCAGTGGTCTCAGGCTTGCCTATTTCATAAGGAGTTGGCCCAGAAGCAATGAGGGCAGGTAGAGAGCAGGATATGGGAGTAACAGTGGCCTTTTGCTAAGCACTGCCCACACCCAAACACACTGTCCCACTGGCATTGAGTGCACTGACTCATTTTATCTTTAAGCAAACTTGGAAGATGGGTGCTGTGAACTAAGGCATCTTCAGCCAGGAAGCTGAGTAACATCTGTGGGTAATGGCTAGGAAGACGCACAACGGGCCTCAGACCCATGCAATCTGCTCCTGAGTTTGCGTTTATAATCACTACATTTTGTGTCTACTTGTGCCAGGTACTGTGAACATGTGCTTGCTAGAAATTAACTGATCAAATCCTCGGAACTCTACAAGGCAGAAACTCTTACTATCATTCCTAATCATTCCTAACTTAACGTTAAGGAAACTAAGGCTCAGAGACAGTAAATAATTTGCTCAGGATCACACAGTGAAGATCTGTTGATGCAGTAGTAATTTGCTACTCAAAGAAAGCATTCATTATAAAGTGAGCCCCAAGAATGAATGTAAGGAAAGTGAAGGAAATAGGGGTGTCTGAGGCTATTGGTAGGCATCCAAGGGTGACCAGAAAAAGAGAGACAGAGACAGAGACAGAGAGATAGAGAGGCACAGAGAGAGGGAGAGAGGTGCCCATGCCCGAGGTACCTGAACAGGAGGAGAATCCACAGTGATCTCCTCCACAGGGTTCCGCTCTGCAAAGGCAGCCACAGACAGCCGGACCAGGCTCCGCAGAATCTGATGGGGGCCTGATTCTTTCTCGGGGGACACTTTGCCATTGAGATGCCGCTGCCGCCTCAGAGTTGCAGAGGAGGCCGGCGGGCTCAGTGGGGCAGGCTCGCTGCTCTGCTCTCCAGCCAGCCTTCCCGCGGGGCTGCCCTTCAGGGCCCTTGCTCGTGCCTGGCCAGGGGTGGGTGGGGACTCCAGAAGATTCAGGTTCTCCCGGGAGGCATTCCTCTGCCTGGGGTGGTTGAAAAGGAGATTGACGGTGTCCTGCAGCTCTCGGCTCTCTGCCAGTGCTCCCTGGTTGCCTTGGTTACGCAGGGTCCTATACAGGGTTGGTGTGAGGTGGAAAGGAGCCTGCAGGCAGGGGTCCCAGCCTGCTTCCATCATTGCTTCCTTGCCTACATCCCTGTGGCCTTGCCCAACTTGGCCAGGTTCATCCGCCTGGCCCCTAAGCATAGGCACCAAATGGATGTCTGCCTTCTGAATGTGTTTCTGGGGCCTCCTGGGTTGGTGGCGGTAGGCAGACTCTGCTTCCCGACAGTTGTAGGCCCTGTTGTCTTTCTTCTCTGTCCGGCAGATGGACATAAACAGAACCAGGATCAATCCAAAGATGGCCAGCAGTACAGCCAGGCAAATCACCATCAGCATTGATGTGCTCAGGGACCTGGGGTCATGAACGGCATCCCTCAGTTGGTCAACACTGGTGACGAACATGATCCTCAGAAGGACTTGGGTCTGCAGGGAGGGGCTGCCCCTGTCCTCTACCACAATCTCCAGCTCCCACTCACTCCCAATGAGGCTGCTGCCATTGGTAATATTGATGAACAGCTGCCCTAGGTTGGGGCTAAGGCAAAAGAGACGGGCCTCGTTCCCCCTTCGAATGCTGTAGAGGAGCTCTCCATTTGCTCCTGAGTCTGCATCTTTTGCCACGATTGTCACCAACAGGAATGGCCAGGAGCTGTGAGTGGCCAGTGGTAGTGTATCAGTACCTGCTGTGTCCAAGCCATTGGGAGTCTCGATGGGCACCAGAAGGTGCCCAGTGGAGGCATTTACAAGCACCAAGAGGCTGGCTTTTCCATTGCTGAGCACGGGTTGAATCACCTCTGGGGCGTTATCATTAGCATCCAAGAGGCTGATCCACACAGAGATGCTGGAGGCAAGCTGGGGTTGACCCCTGTCCTCTGCTATCACCCGGAACTCAAAGCTGGCCATCTCTTCATAATCCAGTGACCTCTGGGCAGTGATCTCTCCTGTGTCTGGGTCAATAGCTACTAAGTGAGATACTGGGGAGTCCTGGATGCGGTATGAGATTTCCCCATTAATGCCCAAGTCTGCATCGTGGGCCTTGATGGTGATGAGGTGAAGAGAGGGTAGGTTGTTTTCTCGAGTGAAGACCTCATACCAGCTCTTCTCGAACACGGGTGCGTTGTCGTTGGCATCACTGATCTGAATGTTGAGCTGTTTCTTGGCTAATAAGGGGTGAGCTCCTCGATCCTGGGCTAACAGAGTTAGGGTGTACTCGGGCCATTGTTCTCTGTCCAGCGTGGCATTGGTTAGCAGCATGTATGTGTTGCCATTAGTCCTCTTCAGCCTGAAGTGGTCCAAATCTTGATTCAGCCAACAGTGGACCAAACCATTCTTTCCTGAGTCCAAGTCATCTGCTATGACAAGAGCAACAAAACTGTCCTTGGGAAGAGCTTCGGACACCAGTGATGACTGGGAGGCCCATGTGATGTGGATGCTTGGAGCATTGTCATTGACATCCAGAACTTTGACAAAGATTTTGCAATAGGCTGGGATAGAATTGGGACCCAGGTCCCGTGCCTGGACATCCACCTCATAGGCAGGATTCTTCTCATAGTCCAGGGGTTGGCGCAGTGTGACCTGGCCTGTCTTAGCATTGACACTGAAGGTATGCAACACCTCTGGAGGCATGTGCTTGCCAAGGAAGAACTCTACCTCTCCATTGGGACCTTGGTCGGGGTCTGTGGCAGTTAGGTTTATGAGGAGAGTGCCAGGGGCAGCATCTTCTCGGATCTGCAGTTCCAGTGAACTCTCAGCAAACACAGGGCTATTGTCATTGGAATCCAGGACATTGACCTTGATCAAGCTGGTGCCTGACCTTGGGGGGTTCCCACTGTCATAGGCAGTCAACACCAGCTCAAACAGTGAGCGGACTTCCCGGTCCAGCTCCTTCACCACCATAAGTTCTGCATGTTTGGTCTCATTAGGCCCCACAAAGACATCCAGGGCGAAGTGCTCGCTGGGAGACAGGCTGTAGGAGTACACAGAGTTTGAGCCAGTGTCTGGATCCAAAGCTCTGTCCAGGGGGATGCGCGTGTGAAGAGAGGCACTCTCAGAGATTTCCAGCTCCTGCTCACCTTTGGGAAACTGTGGCTGGTGGTCATTGATGTCCAGCACTTGGATCTCCACGTGGATCAGAGCCAGCTCCTCTTTCACAAGCACATCGAAGGGAACCAGGCAGGGGTCCTGCTGCTGGCATAGGTGCTCTCTATCCAGCCGCCTTGCGGTGCTGATCAAGCCATCCTCAGCACCCACCTGAATGGGGAGTGCCCGAGGCAGCTGCAGAACCTGGAAGGTAGCTGTCACTGGCTCAGGCTTCTCGTCCCAGGCCAGTTCCCAGGCCAGCTTCCCTATCACGGTGCCAGATGGCACTTCCTCTCTCACTTGGTATTTTACCAGGAGAGTAGCCACTTCCTGACAGTCCCCTGAAAGGAACAAGTAGCCACCTGGCCCCAAAAGCCCCAGCAGAAATTGCAGAAGTGGCAGCATGCTTACCGCCAGATTCAGAAATGGCTAGAGCTCTTCAAAGTCTGGGCAAGTCCTCCAGTGTTTCCTGGATGGCTTAATTAGCCCTGTTCTCCTGCCCCCAGACCAGCTGACACAACCTTGTCCCATAATTAAAAGATGATGGAGCCAGTAGAGCTCGTAGGGAAGGCCATCTTCACTGGAAGCAATCTGAGAGGTTCGAGTACCGAGGAAGTAAAATCGCCAGTCCACAGTAGCAGTGATGGACTAGAGCTGGTCCAAGAGGGACTTGACCCAGAAGAGCAGGATGTAGGGATCTAATTTCCAAATAGTTACTAGGCTGGGGAAACAGAGAAGCAGCTTTTTCCTATGGAAACCCCACCTACAGGAAAAGGGAGGGCTGTGAATTTCAATGCCAATTAGAGAAAGAGCATTTCCTGTGAAGCTAAGCAGCCTGCACCGCTGGGCTGCGGAGGAGGGTGAGGGCGGATGAGGCCGGGGCTCCCGGGACAGCTGGATGGGAAGATGCTGTCCACATAGCCAGGCAGCTGCTGAGGGACCGGGGAGCCCCTCCAGCCTCTCCACAGGCTGAGAACTTGAGCTCCTGCTCCCCTTCCTCATCTGTCTTGTTTCTGTCTCTTCACTATTATGCCTCCTCTCACTCTGGTCTTTTTCCTACACTTACTTATCTCTCCGTCTTGCCTTTGCCCTAAACACCCATGTTTGCCTCACTAGGAAGCAGCTGTGATTATCAGAGCAGCCATCAGCACTAAACTTCCTGGGTTAAGATTCTGACTTTGCCTAGTAGTAGCTGGGTCATTTGGGACGAGTCCCTTAACCTTGCTAGGCTCCCCTTACCTCATTTTCTCAGTGGGCTTGAGGATGACAATAGCAGACCTCGAAGCAGGAAATTGCAAGGACTAAATGAAGTGATGCATGAAGGGCCTGAATCACAAGCAGTGACTTTATTGTTGGGGTCGGTGTTGTAATACACATGCCTTATGGCTGCAGCTCGCCCTGGCCCTGGGGCAGCCCTTGCCCACACTGACCCACAAGAGTGCCCATGGCCTTGGCTCCAGGCTGGAGGTCCTGTCTGACCCCACTGGTACAGCTCCCTTCCCCCACCTCCCTTCCGGCCCCATCTCTGAGGTCTATTGTTCTCTGCATCTGGTCCAGCCTGAGTCCCTGTCTGGGGAACCCCCAGCTCCTGCTCCTTTGGCTTGGAGACTCCTACACCTTCCTCTCCCCTTCATCTCAGCCTTTCCCTCCCTTCCTCCAATTCTTGTCTCCCTACTTCAGTTCATAACAGAGTCTCCTGAAAAGCAGCTTCCCTGCTGCTCCCCCGCACTGCCCCTAGATGTTTTGAGGTGTGCCTTTCTTCCTTACCCCTCCACACACACACAGAGGCGAGGTCCAGGGAGCAGGTCAGTGGCCACTTTGCTTGGGTGGCCTTTGAGGTAGCCTGTTGCTTCTCATTCTCCTCAGTTTGTTGCCCCCAGTATCCTTCTAGCCTTACACACCACCCCAAGGCGCAAGTCTAGAAGTTTGTAAAGTATTTGAAAGCTAGCTTCCCAAGATGGATGTTTGGAATTTGGCCTGGAGTCCAGCTTGTTGGCACGGAGGCCCGCGGCACCAGGACTGGAGTATCTAAAAAGTAGCCTGTCTCTTCCCTTCAGTTCGCTCTGTCTTCTGTTTCCTTCCATGCTGTATTCTACCCTAGGGAATTTCCCAGCCATTCCACTGAAGCCCGGGGGATTTCAGGAGTCTGAAGCTTGGGGGATTTGGGGGACCGACAGGCCCTCACAAGCTTTGAGACACTGCACAGATGACTTGACCTCCAAGGGCCTTAGTTTCCTTGAGTGTGGCTGTCACCCATCCCATGAGTTTATGGTAAGGATAAATGAGACTTACACATAAAGGGCCCTGGCATAGAGAGAGCGGGTCAGGACTGTGATTTGACCTTTCTTCATCTTCTGGGTTATGCCCCATATGCAGACAGTAACCATGGTTATGCATTTGCTCTCTCATTTTTTTTTTCTTTGCTTTAGCCAGGAATTCTATTTCCCAGATTTCCCTCTTCTCAAGTTTGACAAGGTGCTGCCTCTGCTGTGAGGGGAGCCCTGTGACCGCTTGGAGCACAGGGCCACAGTGGAAGCTCAACGCCCTCTAGTGACAGAAAGCATGTATAGCAGCCTCATTGATCCTCTGTACCAGGCGGGTACCTCGGTACCTAACCCTAACTAACCCCTCAACGGGCTTCTGGTCTCAGATGGCGGTAAGGGAAATGGAATGAGAGAAACAAGCTCAGTGCAGCTGCCCTGGCTTCAGACCTGGAGGCCTGGGAGGGTCTTCCAGGAGGGTGCCTGCTGAATGCTGGTGGACGTGGAGGAGTTAGCCAGGGGAAGGTGGGTGGACAGGGAAGAGGCAAAGCAGGTGTAGGGAGCAGAATGGGCAAAGGCCTGAGATGGGTGATCTGGTTCCTTGTGGTTTTGGGAGACAAAACCAGGGATCATCACAAGGTGAAGGGCCTGGGTTCCATGCTAGGGATTTAACACTTGTCCTGAAGGCCCTGCAGGAGCTTTTGAAAGACCCAAAGCAGGCTGGGGAAACACTATCAACCTGCCAGATTTTATCCAGAGTATTGCACTACATCTTCTCACGCCACTTCTACAACCAAGCCACCAGGTTGGAGAAGCAGAGCCCAGAGCACAGGTAACTTGTACAAGATCATGTAGATTTGCCCTCTGGAAAGCTGTTCCACTGTTCTCTGGAAAATAGACTGGAAAGACGCCAAGAAGAGGGAGGGAGGCCAGCTGAGTTCTGCAGAGAAGCTTTGATGCGGAAACCTCTTGTGATGGGAATGTTTTCAGAATGCCATCTGGTGGCCAAAGGCAGAGAAAAGGGCACAGATGTACAGAAGGTACAGATCGGGGGACAGCCACCTAAACAGGACCTGTGCTGTGCAAAAGGAACTACGCATGATGCCAGCTGTGTCTCTTAATGGAAAGGCTGATGTGGACCAGTGCCCCAGAAAGAAAGAGGGGACTTCATGATTTTACCTGTGTTATATATACTCTTGAAAAGACAATGTCATACATGATGTATCATATATGACAATTATATGTAACAAAATATGTCAGTTGTGTCACATACAATATGTACGTATATATATGCATATGTATTATATTGTCTTGACTGGGACCATGGATATGAAAAATAGACTCAGGACAGAAGAAAGTGTGAATTTTAACTTCTTGTTGTTTCTATTGTTGAGTGTTTTGTTTAAATTAAGAAGACTACATTTGAAGTTTTCAAAGCTAGAAAATGAGGCACAGGCCCTTTGACAGGTGAGCGCCTCTGGGAACAAGGTCTCCGGTTCAGTTTGTCATTTTCTCTGCTCTCCTCTGGCTGCAGTGCTCTGTTGACCTTTTGCAGGCACACGTCAAGGAGTAAATGGAGCTGTCACTAGAGCTTGTCCAGAAAGGTTCCATCTCTCTGAGTCTGAAAAGCAAGTTTGAAAGAGCAGAAGTATTACTCTGAAAGAGGTTTGAAACAACTGGGGAGAACCTCCCTCAGGTCCTAAGTTTGTTTTAAAAGAGGACAGAATTGGTGTTGATGCTTTAAGGCCTTGCTCACCCCAAACTTCAAGTTACTTACACACCAATCCTTAGCCCTTGGGGTGGACTAAAAGGTGCAGTGGGAAAGATGAGGGTCAAAGAATCTTTTCCAAAGACCTTGGCTATCCTTGGGCTAGGGATGTGCCTCAGAGGCTGTCTAGCATGCCTGAGGCCCTGGTTGCATCCCTAGCAATACAAAACAAAAACAAGAAAATGCTTGTAGTCTTGAGGTACCTTGTAGGGTCGGAGAAGTAGAATGTGACTCTGACGCTTTTGGGAATCTTGGGTCAGCTGGGTGAAGGTTAGGATCGCTGCCCTCCTACTCTCAATGTCCTGCTGGACTGGCTGCCCACTCTCAGGACTTGGGGTCCAAGACTGGCTCCCCATGAATCTGCCCAGCAGCTGCCTACAGCACCACACCAAGGCAGCGCCCAGCAGCCGCACCCTCAGGCTATTTCCTGTCGGGAAGGTGGAAGGACCATCTGAGCTAAGCCTCTTCTCTCAGAAAGACCTTCTTGAAGTTAGAGCCAGTGTGTCCAGGAATCTTGAGCAGGGGATTTGGCTAAATGTGCTGGGTTACTTGCTCCTGGTATGGCACTTTCTGGACTTTGTTGGGACAGATGGCAGATGTCAGTTCCATACAATGACATCTCTTTCTCAGCCCAACTCAGAAAGAAGAATGAACTTTGCAACAAGACACTTGCCATGAAGTAGAATGTTTCAAGATACAAAAACACTTTGTATCTTGGTTAAGAACAGTAGTTCTCAAAAGGGGCCTGTGGTCAGAATCACCTGGAAAGCTTTGCAAAATATGGGGCTTGAAAACTCCTAATTCACCCCCTCCTCATCTGCCAAAGAGCGTTCTGTGATTTGCAGTTCAAACTCCCCCCACCACCCCTTCTAAAAGGCTTCACCTTTAAGATGTTTTGGGCACAGGGTTGGTGAGATTAGTTGGCTCTTTTTGTTGGAAAGAGGATACACAGATATACACGGTAAAATTAAGAATAGACAGAAGGAGAGAACGTTGAAAGTTGAAAAATTATGAAGATGGGCACACAGGAAAAAAACAGAGGCTTTGAAGGGTGTCAATTGGAGATAAGAAGGCATCCAAATGAGTTGTTGCAAACTCCTTTCTTCATGATTTTCAACAAAATGCAAGAAAAGATTGATATTCTTAAATTTTTATTTTGTACTCTAGTACCCATAAAAGTGGACCATGTGAGTCCTGGGTTGATAGAGGTTACCTACACATCTCTCCCTTGTGCTCTCAGAGGGAAAGTGTATTTCTGTTACACAGATTTCAATTATTATGTACTATTGCAATTCTGATATGCACCCTATCTCTACCCCGACCTCACTGGGAACCCTTAGTAATACTTCTCAGAAGCACTAGCAACCTTACAGGTGTCACAGTCTGGAGCCAATTCCATAACTTGGTAAGGAAGCTGGGGTGCTTTCCTGCTCAGTGTCCTCCTGGTCCCAACCTCTCCCTACCACCTGTGTCACTATTCAGCAGAGCTCAGTCCTCACCTGGCTGTCTCTCTTTTTCTGCACACTCCTCTGTCTGCTTGTTAGACACCTCTGGCTTTCCTACCTTCTGACCCTCAGGTGTGGAAATGTCCCCCCAAATGATCCTCGGCTCTCTACTTAGAGTTATTAACCTAGATCTCCATTGCCATACTTAGCAAATAAAAAGCCAGGGTGCCTTGTTAAATTCAAATTCCTGAAAAACAATGAATACTTTTTCGGTATATTTATCTGACAACCCTGCCCAGCAATGACATACGCTCTCAACAGAATTTTATTTCCTTTTCTTTCTCCCCCCACCCCACCCAGAAGTATAGTTTACACAGTGAATTTGAAAATGTACCAGTAAACACAAAAGTCAAACATATTGACTAGGCGCATCATCTGTGCATGAATATTCAGAGGCTGACTGTTGATTGGCCTTGTTATGTACTCAGCATTTCTGGGTCACTCTGGGATCGAACTGTTCTCACACTGAAAGAGCCACCCTAGAGGAAGCCTGGATCACACTCAGTCATTAAATCATTCCATCATCCAGTCACTCACTTATTTGGTGGAATTCAGCATGTTCTTCTCCGTACACAAGGTCAATTTTTTTGGCAAGGGGAGGTAGCTCAAGTTGACCCACTTTCCCTTCTTCTAAACCATTGGTTTGGGTTTTTCCCCCTGCTTCATATAGAATCTAATCAGCCTAATTCTCCCCTTGCTTCAAAAAGTCTCCTGCAGGAAGGAAAATGAGTCTTCCCATTGTTACATAAATTCTCATGGGACTTCCCTTTAGGAGTTTATGACAGCCAGGAGTTGAGCCTGGAGCTCTGAGAGAAACAGCCACACACTGATTTATGATGGCAGCTGCTGCTGAATCTCAGCTCCCTTTCCTTCTTACAGAGCCATGTTACCTTGAGGTTACAAAACTCTTTTCGCTGTTATTCAGGGGAATAATAATAAAGTGCCAGGTTGCAAGTATAAACATGATCATTCTGTGTCTATTATTGTAAATCAAATTTTACCATGCATCAGAAGCACAAAAAATCTCATATACTGTCAGCAACCTCAAGCCTGGGTAGGAAGCTGTCTGTAGGTTAGCCTGGGATGTGCTGTGGTGTTGTTTGGGCTGCACTGACCAGGGACACTGAGCACACAGGTCATCTGCTATTTCTCCTTACAGACCCAACTGACTACTTTTCTTGAGGAAAGAGTCAGCTCGGCCCAAGCATAGCACTGGGGTCAATGATATGGGCTCAGGATTCCAGGTGCCTGGGCTTGAAGCTTGGCTGTGTAATTTACCATGTGTATGACCAGAGCAAGCCAGTTAATTAACTTCTCTGTCTTCCATGCGCTTAGCTTTGTAAGAAGGAAGATGCCAGGGCCAGGGATTTAGCTCAGTGCTTAAGTGCCTGCCTGGCAAGCTCGAGGTCGTGAGTTCGATCCCTGGTCCCCCCCCCCAAAAAAAAAAGCTGTCAAGTGGGCTGGGGATTTAGCTCAGTGGCATAAGCGCCTGCCTGGCAAGCATGAGGTTGTGAGTTCGATCCCCAGTACCGCAAAAAAAAAAAAAAGGAGAAGAAAGACGATGCTGATGCCAACCATGATGATACCAGCTATGCTGCAAGGTTTTGCTTTGTCATTACACAGCATTTAGAGCAGGGTCTAGCGCATGGGTAGCAATCTAAATGTTAGTTACTTATAATTGGGTTTCCTGTGTAGTAGCACTCAGAATTTTTTTCTTAAGGATGAAGCCTCCATTTGAAAAAACAACAACAGCCAAGTTTTCAGATTCCCATGTGGTAATAGACTTTTAAGATTGACATGATGAGAACATTTACAAAGTACGGTAGAAAACTAAAGTCTGTATTTAACTTAAAAATTTTTATTACAGTAAAAAACACATTGCCATTAATACCCGTTTAACACACTCCCTCTCCCTTATGTTAAACACATTTATCGCATTGTTCTCGTTGCTTTTGGAAGCAGTTCTGCAAGTTCTTTTCCATGAGTGTCTGTGGTCTTGCTCTTCCGGCTGCCTGGATGTTCTGTATCAATTCAAAACATTCACATATCAAGGTCATTCTGACTCTGGGGAAGAGTCAAAAGTTGGAAAGTGCCAGATCCGATGAATAGCGCGGATGAAAACACACACTTTTGTACAAGTCTTTTTTTGGTGGAAGCACGTGGCAACAACATTCACTGTATTTTTGATCATCTCTCATAAAGACACCCATAAAGGAGGACTTCCGGACCTCCTTCAGAAAACAGCAAAAGCGACTGGCCAAGTATGTTCAGAGCCAGGGGAGTGTTCTGAGGAGGGCTAAGGCCGTGTGTCTTTTATTTCAATGATGTTTTTCAAATGTAAACATTCACTGTATTTTCCAATCCCCCTTCGTACAAGGACAAGGCAAAAGCAAGGATTCAGTGATATTTCTGTACTGGGTGAGGCCCACCACTGGCCATCCAGTTTGGCCCATGAGTAGGGTGAGCCTTGAGCCCACTTACTGCTACCACTCTGTGTCACGGGCTCGGTTTAGGAGTACACATGGGTGGTAGCCATTGAGGAAAAAGCCTTGCCCAGTGGGAGGGTCCAGAGCTGGGCAGTTTCTGGACACTCACTGGATGCCCATGGTGGTTGGAAGCGCCGAAAGGAGGCCTGCCCGCCTGTGAAGTAACAAGTCTTATTCTGTGGTGGCCTCCTGCGCTCTGCTCAACGGCCTGGGTCCGAACCTTGGCTCTAGACACACTCTACCCTCCCTCACCCTCAGTTCCATCATCTGAGGACAGCGATGGAGTTGAGGCGCTCTCTCTCTCTCTCTCTCTCTCTCTCCCTCCCCCCTCATTCTTACCTATCACTATGGCATGGACTCTAATATTAACTTCCCTAGGGCCTTCCCACCTAATTTTTCAGGCTAGAACTATTTCAATCTTTTTGTCTTTGTTCCAGCAAACTCACATTCTCTAACAGGCTACTAGAAAGAGTTAGACAGATTAAAAACAACAACAACAACAACAAAACATTGGCCCTAAACCTGGGCCCACCACTATAGGACACAATTACTTTATCCTTAGTGCCTCAGTTTCTCCCTCTGTCTTGGAGTTCTAGTCATATAAAGTGCTTAAATAGTGGTGGGTGAGCAAAAGGGAAAAAGCTCATTATAAGAGACTAACCAGGTGTAAGAAACCGAAGACACAGAAGTCTATTATTTTCTTGGAGTCTAAAGAAAAAATGTGGCCAGGTATGGTGGCACATAGTCGGAATCCCAGAACTCAGGAGATGAAGCAAGAGGATCACCTCAAGTTAGGGGTCAGCCTGGGCTACACAGCGAGTTCACAACCAGCTCAAACTACATGGTAAGCCTGTCTCAAAAACAAAAAACAAAAACAAAAACACCCTAGAAACTACCAAGGCCACGTATGGTGATGCATGCCCATGACCCCAGCACTGGTTAGGCTGAACCATGAGTTCAAAGATAGCCTGGGCCACAAAGTGAGTTCAAATCAAGGCCAACCTAAACTGTATAGTGAAACCCTGTCTCAAAAAGATTAAAAAAAAAAGGAGACAGAAAAAAGTTCAAAGACCTTCTTTATCTAATCCTTTCCCCAAAAACAGACCCTAACACTTTAATTCACTTTAATATTCACCAAATTGTTAACACTGCTTTGAAATTCTCTCCTCTCTCTATCCTGTGACCTCTGACATGAGGTCATGACGTGACTTCACAATTCACTCCCTGCTCCAGCTACATGAGAATTTCCCGAGCTGGTTCCTGAGCTTCCTTTTTGAGACTAAGAGATTTCTGGGACTCGTCTGCTCTTGTCTCTCAAGCACTGTAAGGCAGGGCTGCCATGGTTTTCGCACTTCCTTTTATTCCTTTGGTTGAGCATGAATAATGACATTGATGAATGACTTTGGAGATCCTTCCTCCTTTCTTTCTTTGCATTTTTAAGGGGTATGTTTCTGGTTTGGGGATCTATTCTGGGATAGTTTTCTGTTCTGTGACAATTAAGATTTATAGTATATACAGCTGGGCACAGTGGTGCATGTCTGTAATCCCAGATACTGGGGAGCCTGAGGGAGGAGGGCGGCAAGTTGGAGCCCAGCTTGGGTAACTCTGTGAGACCCTATTACAAAATAAAAAATAAAAATGATGGAGGGGTAATTCCGTGTCAGGGTACTTGCTTACCATGTGTGAGGCCCTGGATTCAGTCCCTAGAGCCACACATGCACACGCACACGCACACATGCACACACTTATACAGAAAATCAGCAACGAGTGTTGGTACTGGGAGGTAAATAACAGCTTTAGAATCCTGTAGGCTTGGACAGTCTGAGTTCTGCAAGTTACTTTTGGGAGAAATAATATAGGATGAGGAAGACACAGGCACTTGATTAGATCATTACAAGCACATTATTTTGATGATTCCCAGGAACAGATATTGTTTCCAATCTACATGCTGAAAACAGTGCTTTGTACCTAAGAAAGTTTGAGATATAACACATGTAATAAAATTAATCCTTAAAAATGCACAATCCAGCGGTGTCTAGAACATTCATATAGTTATGCAACTATCATTCTCTAATTCTAAAACATTTTTGTTCTCCCCTGAAATACCCATGAATAGTCACTCCCTAGTCCTTCCTGCTTCAGTCCCTGGCAACCATTACTACTTTCTGTCTCTATCAATTTGCTTTTTCTGGACATTTAATATAAATGGAAAAATATGATACGTGGCCTTTTGTGTCTGACATCTTTCACTTGGTGTGTTTTTAAGGTTCATCCATGCTGAAGCCTGTATCATTAATCTACTCCTTTTTATTGCGGAATAATATTCCATTGCATGGATATGCCACATTGAGTTTATCCATGCATAGAATGTTAAAGGGTTTGGGTTCTCTCTACTTTTTAGCTCTTGTAAATATTATTGATAAGGATATTCATGTACAAGTTTTTGTACAAACATGTTTTCAGTTCACTTGAGTATGTCAAAGAATAGAATTGCTGATTCTTAATAAAAACTCTGTTTAAGTTTTTGAGGACTCACCAAACTTTTTCAAAGTGGCTGTGCTATTTTACATCTAATTAGCAGTATGTGAAGTTTCTAATTGCTTTACATCCTTAGCAATTCTTTCTTTTCACTATTCTATACACTAGGGATTGAACCCAAGGCCTTTACACTGAGCTACACCCCAACATTCCCCCTTTGTAAATGTTTTCGTTTAAGAGTCTCATTGAGTAGTTGCTGATTTGCTCAGGCTGGGTTTGAACTTTTGATCCTCTTGCCTCAGCCTCCCAGAATGCTGGATTATAGGTATAAACAACTGTGCCTAACTGACAATTGAGGGAGGATATTATGTGGGATTGGTATATTATTGTACCTAGAAATGATACAGTGTAAGCTATACTATAATCAGGTTAAAGTGAATTGAGGACATTTTTGGTAATTATGAATTAAAATATAATCTAATGAGTCGAAATCATTTGTTTTGGTTGTTAAACTAATCACCATATTCAGTTCATTCCATTCAGTTCATTTTAAGTCTATTAGTATGCTAGGCCTAATGTTAGGATTAAGATCAATATTAGTGAGACTAACAATATTAGTTTTTGGTCACTAATTTGGGATGCTCATGGTAGTGGGGTAGAAGGGCAATTTCTAGATCAAATAGAAGAAAGGTGATTGCAATCAGGAAGAATTTCATTGAAAATGGTAGTTGTGCGGATTCTGTTGGATCAAACCCACATTCGTAAGGGCTGGCTTTTTCTGTGTAAGCATTTGTTTGAGGAAGTCAGAATGAGATTGTGATTAATAGAAGGGCTAGGGGATAGTCAGTTAGGAAGGAGATTTTAACGTTTATTGCTTTCTCTGAGGTGTGTTCTGAGGCCTACTGGTTGGAAGTCAGTGGTACTGGGCTATCCCAAGGAAGAATGAGCCCCATCAGTAAATGGAGACATAGAGGAAGAGCCACACTACATCTACGAAGTGTCAGTATCAAGCAGCTGCTTCAAAGCCAAAATAGTGCTTTGATGTGAACTGATAGTATTGTTGGTGAAGGATACATACAGCTAGAAATGTGGATCCCATAATTACATGTAGACCGTGAAATCCTGTGGTAACGAAAAAAGTGGACCTATAAACCCCATCTGAAATGGAGAATGATGCTTCGAAATATTCTGAAGCTTGAAGTAGGGTGAAGTAAATTCCTAATATAATTATAATGGTTGGAGCTTGAATTATTTGTTTCTGGCTGCCTTCTATTAAGCTGTGATGTGATCAAGTGATTGATATGCCTGAGGCTAGAAGGACTGATGTATTGAGAAAGGGCACTTCTATGGGGTTTAGAGGTTTAACCCCTGCGGGCGGTCAGAACCCACCTAATTCTGGAGTTGGAGTGAGGCTAGAGTGGTGAAAGGCTCATAAAAAGTCTCAGAAGAAGAATATTTCGGAGACGATAAATAGGATTATTCCGTATCACAGCCCTTTTTTGTACTATTGCTGTATGGTGGCCTTGGTATGTTTCTTCTCATACAATGTCCGGTCACCATTGGTATATGGTGAGGGCATTAGTTAGGAAACTTAGTGTTAGTAGTGTCTGAGAGTTAAAGTGAAATCATACAATTAAGCCCAAAGTGAGAAGAAGAGCAGATAATGCTCCTGTAAGTGGTCAAGGGCTTGGGTTTACTATGTGATAGGCATGTGTTTGGTGGGTCATTAGGAATTGTCATGTAAATATGGGCTTACTAACAGAGGGAATACATAGGCTTGGATTATTGCTACAGCAAATTCTAGGATTGTCAGTAACAGTAAAATAATGAATGTAATTAGAACTGTTGAAGGCTAGTGCAATTGTCTTTTTTTACTACAACCATCCTAGTAGGTGTAAAGTCAGTTTTTATGGTGGTTTTGATTTGCATTTTACCCCTAACCATTTATATATCTTCTTTGAAGAACTAGCTAATCAGATCCTTTGCCTGGTTTTTGGTTGAGTTGCAAGAGTTCTTTATATCTTCTGGATAACAGGTCTTTATTAGGCATATGATTTAAGAATATTGTCCATCCTATGGTTGTCTCACTTTCTTCTTTTTTTTTTCTTAAGAGTAGAAAATTTATTGGAGAAAAGGAATGGGAACTAGGGATGCAGGAATGAGGAACACAAATAGAGGGTCCTGAATGGGTCACCCTTCACTTTCTTGATAGTGTCCTCTGAGGCACAATTTTTAAAATTTTTGATAAATCCAATGTATTCTTTTGTTACTTGCACTTCCAGTGTCATATCTTAGAAACTACCGCCTAGTCCACGTTCAAGAAGATATTGCCACATTTTCTTCTAAGGGTTTTAGAGCTTTTGTTGTCACATTTAGATCTTTGATTCACTTTTACTTTTTGTTTTATGGCCTAAACTCGGGGATCTTTAATTTTAACTCAGTATCGCAATAATCACGTGGTCTTGGGTCAGTGCTTGAACCTAAGTCTCAGTTTGGTCTTTTATAAATGGGTAATAACAAATGCTACCTAAATCAAAGTTTTGGTGAAGATAGAGACGACGTACATAAAGCACTTTGTGAAGCGCTCGAAGCACCCCATAGTGTGGCAGTTGAGTTATGATAGGAGCCATGAGTTAATGCTTCAAGGAGAAGCAGCATTTTTAACACGGGAGTAGAGCGGGGTCACCTGGCTTAGTCCTTGTCCGCCTGGAGGAAGAGGTCACCGGAGCTGTTTCCAGGTTAGACCATTGACTCGCGTTCACCTGTATGGACTGACAGAAATTCCAATTCCGGGGCCCATCTAGAACCACTGAAAGGAATCCCCGGAGCTTGATGGCCCAGAACCTGTATTTTCATCAAATTCCCTGGAAATACACTGAAGTTTCACTCCCAGGCCTCGGTGGAGGTGACCGGGTCGCGCCTGCAGCGCCGCCTGCGGCCTGCGGAGGGCGCCCCGGGTGCCGGGCTCCAGGCGGCTGCGCCGAAGCGGCTCCGCCCGGCCGCGCCGGCCGCTCGGAGAGCGGAAGAGGCGGCGCGTGGGTGACCCCGCGTCTCCGGGCCGGGCGGGCGGGCAGGCGAGGGGGCGGCGGAGCGCGGAACGTTGGGCCTGGACGCTGCAGGGCGGCTCGAAGGTAGGAGACGGAGAAAGGCGGCCGGGGCGTGCTTGCCCCACGGACCCCAGGATCGAAACCCGGGCCCGGGCGGCTGGGCTCGCCCGTTCCCCCGGCGCTCTGGAGCCCGGGCAGGTCCCGGCCGTGCTGCTCGGGGACCCGGATCGGGGCCACTCCTTCCCCGGCCGCGCCGCGCCTCCCTTCGCAGGCCGGCGGTGGCATCGGCGAGTCGCCACGCAGCTGTGCACGCCGGCGACCCGCAGCGGAGACCGGGGCGGCGGCGTCCGAGCCCCGAGTGGGGCTGAGCCCGGGCCCGGAGCCCGCACCGGGAGGCCTGGGGGACGAGCGGGGCTCCCCAGGCCCGCGGCGGAGGCGGGGCTTCCCTCCCTGCTGAAGCGGTTTCCGCGTTGCTACAAACTAATATTAAACTTGATCGCTTGTCTGATACGGAGCCAGAGTTCACTCTTGACTCAGTGTTAGCGATGAAGAGGCCAAGTGTTGTAAATCCAGATTTAGTTATATTTTAACCGTGTGACCTTGAGCCGAAAGGGGACTGAAGCTCGTTTTTCGCACTTACGTGACGGACACAACCTTTTTCTTGTGTTTAAAGGAGTCTAGCAACAGTTAACGCATTGAAGGTGCTTAGCACGAAGCCTGACCCGGCAGTAACCGGTGTGTACTGTTGTTAGTGTTCTTGTGACCCACACGACATTCTCTTTCTGGTGGGATGTGTTACTAGTGCTCATGAACCAGCCCACTGATTCTGGTCCTCCATTGTAGCACGTTGGCGTTTCAGTTTGTTATAATTTTTCCACTGTCTAGTGCACGTCTTTGCTAGCTGAGAAAGATACACAGTTGACTCTTAGTCCTTGTCTGAGGAATGAATGCGGGTTAGGAGGAAAGGAAGTGTAAGTTCATAAACTAATGTAATGCAGTGTGTGGGATATGATGTCACAGGGCAGTTAAGAGTTTGGCTAGATTTTAAAGAAAAACACGTCTAATTAAAAAGGGCTAAGTAATAAGAGCCTTGGAGTTGATCTTCAAAGACGGGGTTGAATCAGAAGGAAATGGAGGGTAGCTGGCTGAATTAAGCAGTGCAGCCTTCTGGCAGCTTCTGAGCCTGGGGTCTGATGTGCGACCCATCGTGAGGAACTGTTGAAAAGATGCTGTACTTTTTAGCACTCGTTCTCAGCCTGGGCTCCACCTGTGAGCTCTGAAAACTACTGGCCTCAATTGTTCTGGGGTGTGGCCTGGGAATTGGGAGTTTTAAAAGCCTCAGGAGATCCAAACACCAGCGCCTAACCTAAAACCCTAAATTCTGTAAATTCATCTCTTATACTTTAAGTGTTTTAAAAGATGCAAAAAGCTTAATCCTGTTCTCACCACCACCTGCTACCACCTGGTAAAACTGTTGAGGATCAAGGTCATGTACTAGGCTAAGGTAATGAATGTGAAAGGATCTGATACAGTACAAGGAGGTGCTTGATAAATGTAAATTGATGTTTGAATATCGTTCTTAGCTTATTTGGGAGTCACAGATCTGAGAATCTAGTTTAAATACTATGGTTTCCTATAATATTTTCATTTAATTTAAAGATATTCATGAGACTTTCGATAACCTCTACATGGACCACATATCCTTTTCCTCCTGAACCCCAGTTTAGAAGTCCGGTTCTAGCTGGATGTGGTGGTAGCACATGTCTGTAATCCCAGCATTTGGGAGGCTGAGGTGGGAGAATCACCACAAATGCTTGGCCAGCCTGGGCTACATAGTGAGTTCAAGGCTATTCTGAGCTACATAATGAGATGCTGTCTCAAGAAAAAACAAACAGCAACAACAACAACAAAAAACACAGAAGTCTGGTTTAAAACATTTAGAATAAAACTTAAAAGCCTGTGCTTTTAAAAGTTAAAAGTATGTGTGTTCTTGTTATGTTTTAAAATATTTTCCTGGTCTGGGAATGTAGCTTGCCTAGTATGCGTAAGACCCTGGATTCAATCCCCAGCACTGCCCAAAAAATAAAGTAAAATATCCTTCTATCAAAGTTAATCTACCTTTGAGTACCTCTGGCAAGGTTAATTCATGAGCATGATAGAGAAAAAACTGGAGGCACATGGGAGATGAAAATGTACACAAAGAAGAGAAAAAAACCAAACTGAAAATGTTTGTTGTGGGGTGTAGTATCCTGTCTTTGCATGTGACATCGGTGTTCTTCCCAGGCTGAGAGCAGTCAGATAAGGCCCCTGTTGTGGCAGGGAACATGCTAGTTGCCCCTTTAACCGCATAACTCATTCTGCCCTAAGAGTAATACCCATGTGCAGCTGTAGATAAGGATTGGCCGTATGTTAGAATGTGTTTGGCTTATGTGGTAATAAAGGAAATTTGGAATTTAAATTTCATATTTCTAACACCATCTTCCGTATTTCTTTTCTGCAGATGGCAGGATTTTCATAGTATGTCTAATATGAGTCCCACATCTTGGCGTCCTATCCAGCATCAACAGTCTGCGATCCACTTGCTGGAGAATGAATGGGATTTGCACAAATTACAGACGGAACTGAAATACAAACTGCACTGTTAATATCTTTTCCTTCTGGTTGCCATTAACAGGTACTAACTGCCCTCAAATAGAACATGGTCTGTGCCTTAGGGATGTAGCTTAAGCAGTGTCATTGGCATTGCTGGGGGGAAAAATAGTTTTTAGGAAATGGAAATGGGTTTAACTTTTATGTTACCTCTTGTAATGAGAAAACTATGTTGCATCCTAACCTCTCAATTTTGTGCATTTCAATTTTTAAAAAAGTTTGTAGCTGAGAGGGGAGCAACTGCAGTTATGCCCAACATTTTAATTGACAGAGCGGTAATTTGTTGTTTTGATTTCTATGGATTTTCATTACATATTTTGCCCTTTGAAATTACCTGAATTGTGCTGTATCTTTCAGTCATTGCAAGTGAAAAAGCATTAATTTATGCTTTAATTGTTGGATATTGTAATTGTTAGTGTTACCTAAAATAATGGTAACTTGTAAAATTAATAGCTTTCTACATTTGACAAAATCTGATGTTCCTTCAAAAGTTTGATAATCCTGTGTTGCTTGCCTAGTTACCTTACTTTATTGTATGGTGTCTTGTCTGTAGCATCCTCTAGAAGATGGTTTTCTCAATTGGGAACAATTGTGCTGCCCATCTGGACTTCTTTTATAGCGTCACAACCCTTTGGGAAGGACTGCAGTTGGCATCCCGTGAGCAGAAGCCAGGGAATGCTGTTAAACATGCCCAGCACAGTCCCCCCATGACAAAAATTTACGTTGTATATCAGATTACTTCCAATTTTTTTTTGCAAGTAAGCTACTTCATTTAAGTCCTGCGAACTAGTCAAAGTAGTTTGTGATTTGTCCTCTTGATACATTTTTTTAAATTGTACTTTTTTTTTTAAATCATTCATAATACCTAATTGATAAAATCAGCAAATAAAAGCACCACAACCACCCTTTTTTGAAGAAGACCATTTCTACTGCAAGGCTGATAGAGTGGTAGGCATGGCTGTTGGTTTTAATTTAGCAGAAACTTGATATTAATCCCTTGTAGTTGTTTGTGAGGAACATTTGTTTTATGTACCATTAGACTTTCCCCAGCACTGCATTTTTCTGTTCTTAACTGATTCACATGATTATTTTCAATTCCTCAGAAAAGTAAATGTCGTCAGAAGACCGAGAAGCTCAGGAGGACGAATTGTTGGCTTTGGCGAGTATTTATGATGGAGATGAATTTAGAAAAGCGGAATCTGTCCAAGGTGGAGAAACCAGGATCTATTTGGATTTGCCACAAAATTTCAAGATATTTGTGAGCGGTTAGTTGATAATACTTTCTTATATAGATTTCTCCTTAATATTTTCAATGTTTTAGTGTATTTTGTCTAAACCATGTGCCATTTTGTGTTTATAGGCATTAGTGATAGATGATGTCATCACAGACTTTGTTTGCTTTAAAAGAAATTAGGATAAGAGGTAAATAGTTTGCAGTTTAATTCTACCTTTTTAACCACTGAATTGGGGTATTTCCCTGCTTTTGTTTTTTGTGTTTTTTTGAGACAAAGTCTCCGTATTTGGTCAGTCTGGCCTTAAACTCACTGCGTAGCCCGCTCTGGCGTCCGGAGTGCTGTGGTTACAGGCATGCACCACTATACCTGGCTTTCCTGCATATTCTATGCATCTGTTTTTAAACAAGAATTTACCAGCTCTGAGTTGTCCATAGTTAAGAGAACATCGTCAAAGAGAAAATGAAATACATGTATGAAAACACTTGGGACGCTTTAAAGTACATCGGTGGTTGTCAATACTGTTTGATTTCTGGAATCATTTCAGCTACTACCAACATGTGGCACGTAATGTTACCTTGTGGTCTTTTGCTTCAGTAAACACAAAACTTGATACAGTCGCAGAAGACCTTGCTACAACCTTTTTCACAGTGTGTCTACTCCAGAGGCATTGAATAAAGAACACAGTAGTCATTTAAATGGAGCTGAATGTGGAGGTGTGTGCTGTATCTTGTCCTCAAGCCTGAGATCACTGCATTGGCACAGATTTCTTTCAATGTGATTAATGGGTGGTTGGCACATGCTGGTTTAAGTAAATTACGGTTGTTTGTTTGTGAGAGATAAATGTCTTTTTTTCTTTTTGTTTTGGTACTGGGGATCGGACTCAAGACCTTGCGCTTGCTAAGCAGGCACCCGGGCTGCGGAGCTAAATTCCTGACCTAAACATCCTTTTTCTAGGCTGTGTCTTTTAATCACCTACTGTAAACCAACCACAAAATAAACATTGCGTATTACTTAGTCATTAGTGTCAGGAATTGTACCAAGAAGTGCGTACAAGAATCCATTATGTGGGCCGGGGGTATAGCCCAGTGGCACAGTGCCTGCCTGGCAAGCACCAGGGCCCAAGTTCAATTCCTGGTACTGAAAAAAAAACCACATTGTGTGTGCAGATTTTTCCAGAATTAGTTTTTATTTATTTATTTTTTTAAGGTGGTGGCTATGAAGTTAAAATTAGGGATTAGAAAGTGCTTTGGGGGAGGGTTTGAGCCCCTCAACTAAAGCATTAAGTCTTTTTTGAGAGCATCGCTCGTTGATAATGGACACTCAAGCGTTGACCAACTGATCCTTTCTAATCTTTGTCTTTGGTTCAGGCAACTCAAATGAGTGTCTCCAGAATAGTGGCTTTGAATACACCATTTGCTTTCTGCCTCCACTTGTGCTGAACTTTGAACTGCCACCAGATTATCCATCTTCCTCCCCACCTTCATTCACACTTAGTGGCAAATGGCTGTCACCAACTCAGGTAGACCCCAAACTTCATTTCTCCTATCCATTTTTAGAAATTTACAAAATCATCTTCAGTTGAAGACTACCTTGATCTTAAATTCACTGCATGGAAAACAAATGACTTTGATTTTGTAATTTTTCCTCTTACCTTCATGAGTTCTAATGTTACTGAATTGAGAATGTTTGTTGATTTAAAAGCAATGGCAGTCACTGAATGACTAATCCTTATGATCGACCTATGAATTGTAATAAGAGTAGTTTTCAATGAGGTATATTGTTTCTTGTCTTTCTATTTATTTTCCCATTTAATCTCTGTTGTATCAGAGGCAGTGAGATCTTCCTCATTTTCCTTAGATGTTGATACTTGTTCCCTTTAGTTTCTTATCCATTCCTTAAATGAGATTTAATTGTAATTAGGACTGAAAATTGAGCTAATGTAGCTGTAAGCAGATTTCCTGAGTAAATATAAGTACTTTTCTTCATAAAAACCCACATATTAATAACAAATAATTGTCGATTGTTGTCACTTAGAATTAAATGTACACAGAGGTATATACAGTTCTTATAGGTATTTCATTAAGATTTATGACCTGGGCTGGGGATTTAGCTCAGTGGCCTAAGCGTCTGCCTGGCAAGTTCGAGGTCGTGAGTTCGATCCCCGGTACCAAAAAAAAAAAAAAAAAGATTTATGACCTTCATTTGGGTGTGGTGGCGCATGCCTATAATCCCAGCACTCGGGAGGCAGAGGTAGGAGGATCACTTCGAGTTTGAGACCAGACTGGGCTACATAGTGAGACCAAGGCCAACCTAAACTGCATAGTGAGACCTTGTCTCAAAAAACAAAAACCAAAAAAAAAAAATTTGTGACCTTGTATTGAAAGCCTTTATTCCCTCTAGGTTATATACTGGGTTTTAGTAACATCCTCAACCATTTTTATTTTGTTTTTTAAATAGCATGTAATAATCATGAATATTTATGCAGTACAGTGTGGTTTCAACAAATATATATAGCATGTACTGGTCAAATGAGGATAATTAGCATTTCTGTCTCTTACTTATACTTGGAGCCTTCAGCTGTCTCTCTTCAACGTCAACTCTTGATTGAGACATAAATAGGACTTGAAGCTAATAGGAAGTATTCTGGGATGTAGTAGATCGATAGCAGCTACTTTTCTAGAAGCCATAATGAAGATTGATAGGCCGAGCATACTAAGACAAAAGTTGTCTTGAGTGACTGACTTTAAGGAGTAGCTGATTATTTTTACATATGTTATATTTCTGAAAAAAAATTTTTATTTTTTCCTTTTAATCCAGTTTTTATTCTCCCACTTACCAATCTTTGAAACAAGTGTGTTTTTCCATAACTGAGCTTTTTTAGAAAGAAAAGATTGAAAAAAAGATAGTACATGTAGAATAAAAAGGAATATTACTTTATGTTGTGTTATCTTTGCTAACAGGTGTAAGATAGTTCATTACTTACCCAGGAATGTCAAGCCTGTTTGAAGATTTCTTTTCTGCTAGTATTAAGGATTGAACCCAGGACCTCACATGTGCTAGTCCATCACCATTTTTTTTTTTTAAATTTTGAGACAAGAATCTTACCAGTTTGCCCAGGCTGGCCTTGAATTGGTGTCATAGCCTCCCAAGTAGCTGGCATTACAGATGTGCACCACTGCATCCTAAGATTGTTTGACATTTGGGTCACGTAGTTGACTGAAGTATTTAGATCCCTGTAGTCCCGTTTCTCTGAGCGCTCTTGATGCTTTACCATATATGTGTGCATGCACGTGTGAGCAACAACGCAGGTCAGGGGAACTGGATGTGTGATTATAGTGTCAGATTCCAGAGTCCATTTAATGCTGGCTTTCAGGGTTCATGTGGAAGTTTATGTTGTTCGTTTTATGTTTTACAGCTAAAATTATTAGTAGGATTACTAGATAAATTCTTATGCACAGAATTGACATTTTAATTGGTCTTTTATGTTCTTTACCTTTTTTTTTTTTTGGTTTGTTTGTTTGTTTCCTTGCTTTTTGTTACTGCATCCTGACTCCCTGATGTTGCGAATTGCCCTTGTTGATAGTGAAATTGACGCATGGACCTGTTCTTCCCTGAATTGGGCTGGGTAGACAGGATTTAGGGTGCAGATTTAGTCTTCTAGTATTTGCCAGGCTTCCTCTCCTGGTGTACATATACACACTCAGTATCTCTCTTGTTCTTTTTGTCTCTCTTCCTTTCCCTTCCCTTTAGCATCTGTGTGCTTCCCTGCTGCCTCTTGAGAAGGGGTCAGAGGATGGAGGAGAATGGCTTCTCCATTGGACCTGGTGGTTCACATAGCACACTAAAATTCTCTTTTAAGTATTTGTTACGTTTGTTACATTTGTTACATTTACAGATTTTAGCAGGTTTCTCAAAAGCATGGTTGAGAACCCGGGCATGGTGGTGGACTCCTGTAATCCCAGCACTTGGGAGGCTGAAGCAGGAAGATCATTGCAAGTTTGAGACCAGCCTGGGCTACAAAGTGAGCTTAAGGCCAGCCTGAACTGCATAGTAACACCCTGTCTCAAAAAGACAAAAAAAAAATGGGGCTGGGGATTTAGCTCAGTGGCATAAGCGCCTGCCTTGTAAGTGCATGGTCCTGAGTTTGATCCCTGGTACCGATTTAAAAAAAAAAAAAGGCCACGGTTGATATATACTCTTTAAGCAAATATGAAAAAAGCACTAGTTGTCTAATCGTGTTAATAAGTCTGAGTTAGTGCCTACGCAGAGTTTAGTCAGTAGCACTGTGCAGAGCAAGAAATAGAAAATACGGTCTTTTTTCACTTGTTACTTAAATTTACAAATTTCTTTGCCATCTGGCAGTCTTTATTTTTGGTTATTTACCTCAAACAGAAAAGCAGCTTATATTTCATGAGCTCTGTTACAAATATTCTACATTTGTAATGGAAAATTCTCTTACTTTGCCTTTCAAATTGAAAAGACCTCTTTTATTTATACTGTTTACTTTATTTTTTTTTATGGTACTGGGTATTAAAATCAGGGCCTTTGCACTTAGCTGTACCTTCTCTTTATTTAAAAATTTGAAACAAGGTCTTGCTCAAATTGGCCAGGCATGGATTACAGGCACACACCACCACACCCTGCTGAGTAGACCACTTCTAAAGAAGAAATACCAACACAGTGTAACTTTGGTCACTTAGTTTAGGAAGTGTGACCTTTCTGCTCGGTAGCTTATAATTATGTTCAGATTCAGTATCAGTCTGCTTCCGTCTGTTAATCAGGATCTGACATAAACCCACACTGCATGATTTAAAAAGTAGCTTGTATATCTGAAAAATGACTCTGAGGTTGAATTCTGCTAGTGATTCCTTCAGATGAGTTGACTTTTCAATAGGATTGAAATATATTTTAAAATTTGAATGGCATTTCAATTTTTAACTTTAAAATTTTAATTTAATACATAAAGCCTAAGAGAATATACATACCTATAGGGTACATGGAGTGTGTGATGTGCTGTGATGTTGTCTAATATTCTAAATCACTGTAAACACTACTCACATTTGTCATTTCCTTATAGTAAAAGCATTCAAAATCCTTTTTTTCTTTTAACTTTTTGAAGTATGCAGTACATTACTGTTACCTGTAGTCACCTTACTGGGCAGTAGCGTGCCATAATTACTTGCTCTTGTCTAACTTGGTACCCACTGATCAACCTTCCCAGCTGTTTCTCCTTCCCCCAGCTTTTGGGGATTACCTTTCTATTCCGAATGTCTGTGAGATTATTATAGTGATATGATACAGTAGTTAATCTTTTTGCCCCTGGTTCATCTCACTTACCATGATCTCCAGTTTCATCCATGTTATATTGTAAATGACAGGATTTTGTCCTTTTTATGGCTGAATAGTATTCTGCTGTATCATGCACTACATTTTCCGTTCATCATTAAGTAGACATTTAGGTTGTTTTCATTTCTTGCTGCAGTAGACGTGAAAACGCAGATTTTTTCTTTACTTAGTGATCTCATTTTCTATGGACACATACCCAGTATGGAATGACTGGATCATACTGTAGTTCTATTTTGAATTTTTTGAGAAACCTCTGTACTGTTTTCCATAATATACGTATGGTGATTTTACATTCCCACCAGTGCTGTCAAAGGCTTCCCTTTTTTTCTACATCTTTACCTTGCCAGCACTTGCTTTTGATTATAGCCACTCTTCCTGGAGTGAGGTGGTATCGCACTGTGGTTTTTGATTTGCATAGTGCTGATAAGCGAGGTTGAGCACTGCTTCATTCATGTACCTTGTGGGCCGTGTATATGTCTTGAGAAATGTCTGTTTAGGTCTGGAAGCCACATCCCTTTTGTGAAGGCGAAGCTCAGAACAAGGGTCTTGAAGATGCTGTGCAAGTACTTTGTCTCTAAGCCGCACATCCCCAACCCCTTACTGCTTTATGTATTTCTTCTTTGATAGTGAGCTCTGGAAGTCCCTTAGATAGTCTGGTTAGCAAACCCCTTGTCAGATGTATATGCCTCATTCTGTAGGTTGTGTCTGAACTATGTTGCTTCCTGAGCCATGCAGAAGGTTTTTTATTTTTGTAAATTTATCTATTTATCTATTTATTTATTTGAGACAGGGTCCCACTATGCAGTTCAGGCTGGCCTTGAGCTCACTGTGTAGCTCAGGCTGGTCACAACAATCCTCCTGCCTCAGCCTCCCGAGTGCTGGGATTATAGGCTTGCACCACCACGGCTGCCAAGGTTTTTTAATTTGATGCAGTCACATTTGTTTATATTTGCTTGTATTTTCTGTGGTTTTGGAATCTTGTCCCAAAAGTTCATGCACGTTCCAGTGTCTCAAAGCATTTCTACTTTTATAGTTACACGGTTTCAGGGTTTACATTTAAATTTTAATTTGGATTGATTTTTGTGACTGATGAAAAACAAAGGGTATAATCTCATTATTCCAGATGTGGATATCCAATTTGCCAAACACGTTACTGAAAATGTTTCTCTTTTCTGGATTTTATTGTTTTTTTTTTTTTTTTTTTTTTTTTTTTTTTTTTTTTTTTTTTTTTTTTTTTTTTTTTTGTATGTATATATGTTTTTCATGGTACTGGGGATCATAGCTAGGGCCTCATGCAAGGTAGGCAAGTATTCTACCACTGAGCTACATCCCTAGCCCTGGATGGTAATTTTAAAATGTTGTCTGATCATTATTCTAGGGTTCCTTACAGAGCTAGGCCACCTGAGGGAAGAGATAAAATTCATTTTAGAGGTAGATCTCGGCCAGGCATGGTGGTACATGCCGGTAATCCCAGCACTTGGGAGGCTGAAGCAGGAGGATTGCTGCAAGTTCAAGGCCAGCCTGAACTACACAGCAAGATTGTCTTAAAAAACCAAAAATTAAGTAAATAAATAAGTAGATCTCTTTCTCCAACATGAGCTACAGAACAAAGATAGGAAAACGAACAGAAAACATTCTCCATTTCAAAGGCTTGCATGTCAATATTTCTGTGTCTTACGGAGCTTTGCCATTTCTCCTGTTTGTGTGGTACTTCTTGTGTTCTGCGGTATGTGTTGCTGAGTAACTTGTGAAGTCCTTTGATGAGAATGTCAGTTATATTTTTAGCAGTTTGGAGCCCATACAGTAGGGTGTTAAGAAAGAAAGAGTCTAATTTAACAAGTTTCAAAGATTGGAAAGGAGATGAGGAGTTGAGAGCTTTTGTCTTTCCAAACTCACAGTACCTTCATGTGCTTTTTCCTAGCTCTCTGCTCTATGCAAGCACTTAGACAACCTGTGGGAAGAGCACCGAGGCAGCGTGGTCCTCTTTGCCTGGATGCAGTTTCTTAAAGAAGAGACCTTAGCATATCTGAATATTGTCTCTCCTTTTGAGCTCAAGATGGGTTCTCAGAAAAATGTGCAGAGGAGGACAGCTCAAGCCTCTCCCAGCACAGAGGTAGATTTTGGAGGAGCTGTCGGACCTGATGCAGCCCAAGAGGAAGTAGTGGATGCGAGAGCTGTGCAGGATGTGGAATCGTTGTCAAGCCTGATCCAGGAAATCTTGGACTTCGATCAAGCCCAGCAGATGAAATGTTTTAATAGTAAATTATTCCTGTGCAATATCTGTTTCTGTGAGAAGCTGGGTAGTGAGTGCATGTACTTCTTGGAGTGCAGGCATGTGTACTGCAAAGCTTGTCTGAAGGACTACTTTGAAATCCAGATCAAAGATGGCCAAGTTCAGTGTCTCAGCTGCCCAGAACCAAAGTGCACTTCAGTGGCTACTCCTGGTCAGGTAATTGACCCTGTGAAGCATTGCCTCCTTCTCTTTCACGAAGACATGTCTCGGGAATTTTCCTGGTAGGGCTCATAGTGCAGTCTGAGACCTTAGAGCCAGCTTACGAGTTGTTTCATCATGTCCATTAGTAATGCTGTGGCCAGGTGGTGGACATCTGCTGTCCCAGCACTGTCGGTGGCTGAGGTAAAAGGATCACAGGTTTGAGCTCAGCCTGGGCAACTTAGTGTGATCGTGTCTCAGAATGAAACAGATAAGAAGTGCTGGAGGTGTGGAATTCCCCGTGTGGAATCCCCACTGCCGCAAAACAACAACAAAAACGTGGTCTTCATCATTTAAGCAAGTGTAAATGCTTCCTTTGGTGGTCTTGGAGGAGTGATAAAAATATAATTATGAAACCTAATGAGTTTGTATATCTGTTAGCATAAGTAATGCCTACTTGTTTGTATTTCAAGTCAATTTTATCAAGGCATGATTGTGCTTACAATCAACTGTACCCAGTTAATTTATATAGTTTTCTTATTTGACAAATGTGTAGACCTGTGCAACTACCACGTCAAGTCACCAGGTGTGTGCGGCCTCTGCCTGCTGGGTTTTTTTCCTTCTCTTTTTGATGTTATAATAAACATTAAAAAGAAAGTTTTAGGCAGGTGTAGAGGTGCGTGCCTGTAATCGTAGCGCTCAGGAGGGATCATTGAAAGTTCAAGGCCAACCTGGGCTACGTAGTGAGTTCAAGTCCAGCTGGAACTGCCTAGTGAGAGCCTGTCTCAAAAATAAAGGAAGTTTTTATATCCATTAAGTGTTATCATGAACTATATATTAACTGTGTTATGTATATGCACTATATTTTATATGTGGCTCAAGGTGATTTCACTGAAAAAAATGGTTGGCCACAGGGTGGACATGAATATTCTGGTACTTACTTTGATTCTGAAATGAGATAGGGGATTTAATTTCTTGACCATCTGGTTTATAGCAGCATCCGAAGAGTCTTAGGATCCGAACTGGTCAGGATCTGATCTGTGATGTTTGTATCTCTCTCCAGGTCAAAGAGCTCGTGGAAGCAGAGTTGTTTGCCCGGTATGACCGCCTTCTGCTCCAGTCCACCTTGGACCTGATGGCAGATGTGGTGTACTGCCCCCGGCCCTGCTGCCGGCTGCCTGTGATGCAGGAGCCCGGCTGCACCATGGCCATCTGCTCCAGCTGCAACTTTGCCTTCTGTACCTTGTGCAAATTGACCTACCATGGGGTCTCTCCATGTAAGGTAACTGCAGGTATGTTGTAACTGGGTGAACTCAAATACCCTATCCTTTCCTCTTTCCTTGACAAAGACTTCAGTTCCCAAATTTAGAGATACTCATTCAGCAGATACTTTTGTATCATTTGCTATCCAATGGGACCTTGGGACACAAACTCTGTCCTTATGGAACATATACACGAGGGAAGGTGACAGGCAAATGAAGTAAGTGAGGATATTAGGTGGTAGTCAGTGCTATGGAGAAGATAGGTGACACCTGTAAACCCCGCACTTGGGAGCTTGGAGGACTGCTGTGAGATCAAGGCCAGCCTGGGCTACAAAGTGAGCTCAAGCCAGCTCAGCTTGAACTGCATAGGGAAACCCTGTTTCAAAAAGACCAAAAAAAAAAAAAGTTACGGTGATATTAGTCTATAACAAAGTAAATAGTCAAGGTGAGAAACTTTGATAGGAATTTCAGAGTATTTAGCCTTGAACTTCTTGTCTTTATTTTTTTCTAATTCATTTGACTATATTTTTCAGAAGTATTGATGCTTCACAGATTGAGGGGGAAATCTGGTTCTTCACTATAATTTAAGAAACGTGCTAATACATTTAAAATGTAAAATGGTAACATCATCATTGTAATAGTTATTAATTGCTAGTGTTAGCAGAGTGTCCTTATTTTCAAGAAAGTACCTAAAAGAAGAGAACGAGTAAAAAATTCCGGTTGCCAGTGGCAGAGTCTTGCAGAGAATAAGAGCAGTTGTAGTGTAAGTCATATAAAAGTATAAAATAAGCCTTTGCTTCTGTAACCGTACAGTTGAGAGGCTGTAGGACAGTTCAGGTGCATCAGAGCATTCAGAGAAGAAATGGAAGATACGGTAGAGGCTTCAGTGAAATTAGAAACCTCACTTTGTCTTTTTATAGAATAGACATCATAAAATATGAAATGTTAAGAATTGTATTGAGAACATTAGAGCAGTAACTTTTGTCCTTAAGATATGTAGGAGCACAAAAATGCTTTGAATTACTAGAGAAGAATTACAATATTAAAAAGATCTTTGATACATCAAAGTAGAGGCTACGGAACACTGGGAATGCACAAAGCAGTGAGAATTTACAGGTGAAGAGAAAGACTGTAGGTAGGGTTCTGCCTCAGACAGTGTCCATTGCTTCTCAATAATAGGAGAAAATTAGACTAAGAGACAGTATTGAGACACATCTTTAATTGTATTGAAAATTTAAGGCAATAGAATTGGGAACAAAAATACGTTCCTACAGGTGCAGCCTTTGTTAATGGTTGCCTGTTTCATTTGGTTTGAATGTCAGAGTAAGAGAAGCTAGATGAAGAACAAAGGAAAAAAGCTACGAGGAGGACTGCTCAGTGCCGTGACATAGCATAGTAAACAGGGTGAGGGTGAGGGTAGTAAGTCGGACTAGCTGGTCATTGTATCTACAGAAGCCAAAAGTGCCTTGTGTGCTTGTTAAGCCTTTGTTCATTATGAAAAGGTGAATGATGCTGACCTCGTGAAAAATCACTTTCAGCCTTTGGCTCTTGTATACACCAGTCTTCAACTGTGCCAGTTGCATAAATGCATCAACATTTAGGAATCAAAATCAAAGGAAATAATTAACTTATCACCTTTATCAAGCCCAGTTTTTCTAGTTTGGGGGATTCCTTTACTCCCTACTTTGTCATTTGTGTTGAGGTAATTTTGACCTAGTTATAAATGTACTTTTTCTGGATTTTATAAGTGTTTGAGTTGGGTAATAGCCATCCTGACTTGACTCTTTAGTTTTTAATAACTGAAAATCATGTCACCAGGTGGTTCCTTCACACTTACTTCCTTGGAAATGTAATTTGTTAACTGTTGTTTACATCTTTTTTTTTTTTTTTTGGTACCGGGGATTGAACTCACGACCTCATGCTTGCCAGGCAGGCGCTTAAGCCACTGAGCTAAATCCCCGGCCCTGTTGTTTACATCTTTATGTGTATGACGTTACTTTGGATTACCTTCTTTTGATAAAGTCCCAGGAATAGCAATAGTGAATGGTCAGAGATGATGGGCATTTTATATAATTTTTCCTCAGTTGTGTAAAAATTAATTTCCTATTTCACTTTCTAGAAAAGTTAATAGATTTACGAAATGAGTACCTGCAAGCAGATGAAGCCAGTAAGAGGCTTTTGGAACAGAGGTACGGTAAGAGGGTGATTCAGAAGGCTCTGGAAGAGATGGAGAGTAAGGAGTGGCTGGAGAAGAACTCAAAGAGCTGCCCCAGCTGTGGAACCCCCATCCAGGTAAGCGCACTGGGACAGCCTGGGCGCCAAATTCGGAGGCATGTTGTGTTTGCTTTAAGAAATCTGTTAGTCAGTTTGACAACCTATATAGGAAAACACTTTCTGGTATTTGTTAAGCCTTCATCCTTGGAAATGCAAATTTCACTATTAAATGTTGCTGTTGACTTTAAATATACTGTATGTAGACTTCTCTTTTCAAAGTACATTCATGCATTATTCTCACATTATTTCCACCTCAAAATTGAATGGGTTATGCTTTAGTCCATCTTCTGTTGCCAACAGTACAAGTTTATTTGGGCTCATGGTTGTGCTGCAGCGTTGAGAGCCACATCTGGTGAGGGGCTTCTTGCTGACAGATCCCTGAGACAATAGAGAGCTGACGTGTGCAGAGCGCCTCTGCCTCCTCCTCATAAAGCCATCAGTTTCCAGGCATCCGGGCTCCATGCTGATGACTATCTAATCCTAATCTCCTCCCAAAGGCGCCACCTCTGAACACCATTGTTGGATTAAGTATCCAGCTTCTTAGTACCTCTTACAGTCAGGATTTGTAAAGAAAAGAATTTAATGCAGGACACATAATTTATAGGATTATTTTATGATAGTCACCCAGAGAGTCAAATTAAAAAAAAATGCAGGAAATTGGTCCATGCACTGCAGACCCAAAGAAGCCATCTGAGGGCCTGGAGCCTGTGGCAGTGTTCTGTATAAGCCCAGCTGAAGACCTAGAGCCCACGATAATGTCTCATGCAAGTCTGTTTCACGGATCTGCACTGGGAAGGCCCAGAGGTCAGAGGTGGAAGCTAGAAAGTTTGTGCCAGTGGGATGAAGGATCTGTGCCAGCAGCCTGAGGGGTCTGTACCGGAGCCAGGAAGCAACTTTCAAGGTAAGGACTAGAGCTCCCCAAAAAGTACCACAGCCATCTGGTGACAACGAGGTCCCTAGCTCCTCTGACAGTGAGAACAGCTGAGTTCATAACAGAAACACCAGAGTGAGAAGCTTTTCCAGGAGATTGAATAGTGCAGCATCTTCCCCTCTGGAGCCAAGCAGTGATACTCAAAGTAGGGACCAGAGATGCCCCAAGGAGTGCTGTACTTGTCCCCAGCAACAGTGAGGTACAAGCTCCTGCAGTGATGAGAATGGGCACATTCATGTCAGGAAAGCCAGCGTGACAAGGTCTCCCAGAACTGATAGCACCAGAAGAACCAACACCACCACTTCTTCCCCTCCAGTTCTCCTTTTTATGCTGTTGGCAACAATCCTCAGGTGGGCCTTCCACGCCCAGCACACGCTGATTCAGTTCAGCTGGGTGTTACAGGTGGCCCACTAGGTGTCAGTCGACCACACTGAGAATTAGGATTAAAGCCTGGGATTTAATTCAGTGGCTCAAGTGCTTGCTTGCTAAGTGCAAGGTCGTGAGTTTGATTGCTGGTACCAAAAAAAAAAAAAAAGGATTATACTCCAATATGAGGCTTTTTCTTTAATTTTACTGGTACATTTTAGATATACAAAATGATTGCATTCATCATACGGAATTTATACCTGTACATGATACATCTTGATTGTCCCCCCCCCCCTTCTGTCCCCTCCCTCCTACCCCTCTTACCCTCATTAACAAAAACTGTTTCCACTTTTCTCGTTTTTCTTGCTTGCTTGCTTGCTTGCTTTCTTTCATTCAGTACCGGGGATTGAACTCATGACCTCATACTTGGCAGGCAGGTGCTTGTGTGGCTGAGCTGAATCCCCGGCCCTCTCTTTTATTCTTTCCCCTTCTTTTCCCCCCATCCCCGTCCCCTTCCTAGTTCCCTTTCCCATTTGAGTATTTTCTTGTTTCACAATACTTAATTATACATTTTGGTCCTTATTTATACTTCTGGTTTATCACACCAAAGAAACCATGTGATACTTGAACATATGTGTCTGATTTATTTCACCTAAGAGATGATTTTAACATGCATCCCTTTACGTAGAAATATCTCACATTTATCCCTTCTTATGGCAGAGTAGTACTTCATTGTATAAAAGCCTTTGTTCATTCATTGGTCGATCTG
>PVJX010008614.1:35008-57009 GCA_004027295.1 Dolichotis patagonum
TAGGCAACACAGTACTTTACATTAAGTCAACTGGACATCAACATTATCTAACGCCATATCTCTAACTCTGCTATAGTTGAGCATAGTTTCAATTACAATAATATCAAACATAACACAATAGTATAAAGCCATGCATTTAGTGAAAGAATTCCAGGGCTTTCTGAACCGAATAACAGAAAATGGTCAATGAGTATTATAACCTACATTGATTTCTACAGCGGTTGCCACAGTCTACACTCCTCCCAACAGTGGAAAAGGTTTCCTTTTGCTCTGCAACTCTGCCAGCATTTGTTGTTGGTTGATTGTTTGATAATAGCCATTTTGTTGCAGATGGAATCTCAGTGTTTTAATTTGCATTTCTCAAATGACCAATGATTTTGCACATTTTTTCATATATTTACCATTTGTACTTCATCTGAGAAATGTGTTAATTTCAGATATTCATTTTTGGATTGGGTCTTTAAATTTGAGGGGTCTGATTTTTGAGTTCTTTATATATTCTAGGTATTAGTCCTTTATCTGAGGAACTGTGGCAAAACTTTTTTGCTACTCTGTGGGTTGACTGTTCACTCCACTGGTAGTTTTTTGTTTGTTTGTTTGTTTGTTTGGCTGTGTTAAAGCTTTTTAATGAGATCCCAGTTGTTGATTGTTGGTGATATTTCTTGTGCTATAAGGGTTTTGTTCATAAAGTCTTTGCCTTTACCTATGTCTTCAAGAGTTCTACCTATTCTATCTTCTAGCAGATTTAGTGTTTCTGTTTTAATATTTAGATCTTTGATCCATTTTGATTTTAGTTTACTGCATAGTGAGAGATATGGGTCTAGTTGTAGTCTTCGTCATGTGGAAAACCCATTTTTCAGGCACCATTTATTAAAGAGACTGTCTTTCTTCCAGTGAAGATGTTTGGTCCCTTTGTCAAAGATAAGGTGGCTGAGCATGTCTGGAGTTACTGCTTCTAATCTGGTCCACTGGTCCTTGGGTTTGTTTTTTGGTCCTTCCCCTCACATATTATGCTGTTTTTTTTTTTTTTTTTTTAATTTTTAATTTTAAAGAGGATGAAACCAAGGAAAATAAAATAATAAAACCAATCAAAATAAACCAGTATAACTGATACAGGACTTCAAAACCTTACAAAATCAACAATATTACCATAATTAATGCCTTTTGTTGTCTTCAGAATAGCTGCAGATACCTTCAGACATAGAAAAAAATCAAACAGAATAGATTAGAAACAATAAAAACAAAACAATGAATGCAATAAAAGACTTCAAAACAAGCCAACAGTAAATCCAAAATGGCTACTGTAATATGTCTTGCTGTCTTAATAGCTGCTCATGCCGTCAGATTTAACATAATCAAGCAAAACAAAAAGAATAAAACCCAACAAAACAATGCAAATGATGTGGTTTCCAGGCAGGGATCGCTTCCTGGTGAGGCCTGTTTCTTCCCCCCTGCAGTCCGCAATGGCCCTGACTCAGAAAGAGGTTTGGGTCTGGCTTGTTTTTTTTATCACTATAACTTTGTTGTATAATTTCAAGTCAGGAATTGTGATGCCCCCCTGGTTTGCCTTTGTTGCCTAGAATTACCTTTGCTATTGTAGGTCTCTTTTGGTTCCAAACAAATTTTAGAATTGTTTTCTCTAATTCTGTGAGTATCAGATAGGTATTTTGATTGGGTTTTCATTAACTATGTAACAATTTTCAGCCATTTTCACTCTATTGGTTCTTCCTACCTAAGAACAAGGATATCTTTACATTTTCTGATACCCTCTTCAAACTCCTTTTTCAGAGTCCTGTCGTTTTCGATGTAAAGGTCTTTTTACTGCCTTCATTAGATTGGTACCTGCTGGGCATGGTGGTGCATGCCTGTAAGCTCAGCACATGGGAGGCTGAGACAGGAGGATCACTTTGAGTTTGAGGCAAGCGTTGGCTACAATTCAAGGCAGGAGTCTCAAAAAGTAAAAAAACAACAACAAAAGTGAGGAGGTAGATTGAGTCTGAAGTATTTCATTTTTTTGGATGCTATTGTGAAAGGTGTAGTTTTCTTAATTTCTCTCTAAGTTTGTTATTTTTGTAGAGGAAGACTATGAAATTTTCGGAGTTTTCTATATAGAGGATCATGTCATTCTCAAACAATAATTCAACTTCTTTTCTGTCTTTATTCCTTTTCTTGTCTAATTGCTCTGGCTAATGTTTTTTGAACTACATAGAACAAGAGTGGTAACAGTGAACATCTTTGTCTTGTTCCTGATTTTAGAGTGAAAGCATTCAGTTTTTGATCACTTAGTAAGATGTTGACTTTGGCTTGTTATGGATGGCTTTTCTCAGATTGAGATAAAGGCTATCAGTTCCAATTTTCTGTAGAGTTTTCATCATGAATGGGTGTTGAATTATGTCAAACACTTTTTCTGCATCTATTCAGGTGGTCATAGGGTTTTTGTGTTAGACTCTGTTAAACATAGTGTATTACATTTATTGATTTGTGTTTGGTGAACCATCCCTGCATCCCTTTGTCACAGTGTATAATCTTCTTGATGATTTGCTGCGTTCTCTTTGCCAGTATCTTACTGCAGATTTTTATGTCTATGTTCATTAAGGAGATTGGCCTGTGGTTCTCTTTTTTGGTTGGATCATTCTCTGGTTTTGGTATCATAGTAATGCTTGCTTCCAGGGATTTGGGGGTATTGCGCTCCTTTTAGTTTCATTAAAGAGTTTTCAGAGTAGTGACATTAGATCTCTAAATTTCTTACAGAATTCAGCACTGAATCTGTCAGGACTTGGGCTTTTTTTTATTGGTAAGTTTTTAATTACATTTTCAACTTCATTGACTGACCTCAGCTTTGGCAACACATAGGTATCTGGGTATCTGTCTGTTTCTTCTGCCTTTCCATCTTATTAGAATACAGGTTTTCAAAATAGGTATTAATAATCAGGATTTCTTCAGGATTTATTATGATTTCACCTTTTCATTCCTAATTGCATGGACTTGAGTCCTTTTTTTTGATAAGGTTGGCTAAGGGTTTGTCAGTTTTATTTAATCTTTCAAAGAACCAATTCTTTGATTCATTGTCTCTTTGTATTGTTTTCTTAGTTTCCATTGCATTTTTGCTCTGATCTTTATAGTTTCCTCTCTTATACGATTGGGCTTGACTCTCTTTCTTGTTCTAGAAGCTTGAGGTTCAACATTAGGTTATTTATTTGCGTTCATTCTGTTTTTCTCATGTGGGAATTTATCAATATGAGTTTCCCTTGTAGGACTGCTAGCATTGCTTCCTGTAAGTTCTGTGATGTATTGGCATTATCATTTGATTGTAGAGACTGTCTGAGTTCTTCTTTAATCTGACTCATTGGTGGTTCAGGAGGGTGTTACTCAACTTCCACACTGAAGTGGGTTCATGAACAATATAGGAACCCAAGCAACCAAATTGATAAATTTGGGATTTTAATTAGCTGAGCTCAGTGACCACGCACATGGACCCGTTTCAGGGTCTCATTGAGTGGCCCTGAACTGGAAAGTTACAAAGCTTTTAAAAGAGAGAACCACAAAAAGACATCCTGTTGGAAACAATTTAGCTAGAATCTTACATTAATTTTTGGTTGACACTGTATCCTGCTTCTTTGTTGAGCAGGTTACTTTTTCTCTTGTGGGTAAGGCTCATTCTGCTTTTCTCATGGGACTTGTACCCTGAGTAGTTTTCCATTTTCCTGGGTCGAATACAGGGCACTAGTTAAATGCAGGGCTCAAGATGGCATCAGTTGTGGCAAGCTACAACAAAAATGTTTGTGAAGTTTTTGTGGTTTCTTTTGCCACTGATAAAGTACATGGGATAATTTCAGTTTGTTTGTATTTATGTAAGCATGTTCTATGAACTAGTGTGTGGTCTGTTTTGGAGAATGTCCTATATGAAACTGTGAATAATATTGTGATCTTGTGGGGTGGAATACTCTGTAGACAGCTAAGTCCATTTGTTCAAAAATTTGGTTCAATTCTGGTATTTCTTTGTTGATTTTTTTTTTTTTTTTGTCTCATTGATCTATTTGTTGACAGTAGGGTATTGAGGTCTCTCATTAAAATTGTGTTAGTGTTTTATTTTTCATGCCCTTTGACATTTGTTTTATATAGTTGGGTTTACTGGTGTTAATGCATATATGTGTGTGATTGTTATTTCCTTCTTGTGGATTGTTCCCTTTATAAATATGTAGTGGCCTTTGTCTCTCTTGATGAGTCTTGGCTTGAAATCCACTTTGTCTGCAAATAGAATAGCTACCCTTGCTTTTTTTCCTGATTCTTGTCACGTGTATTATTCCATCCTTTGACTTTCGTCTGTGAATTTCTTTTTGAATTAAATTTTTCTTATATGCAGCATGTTGTTGGATCTTGTTTCTTGATCCATTTTGCCAGTCTGTTTCTTTTGCTTGGTGAATTGAGACCATTTGCCATGATGGTTACACATGTTGACTTATCCTTGTCATGTTATTTTCCTTTTTGGTTCCTTTTCTTTCCCCTCTGTTTAATCACTTGCCTTGTCTGGTGAGTTCAATCTGTTAGGGTTCATGCAGTTGTAACCTTTGTTATCTCTTTCTAGAATGTTTGTCATAACATTTTGGTGTGCTGGTTTGGTGGTCATGAATTTCTTTAGATGTTCTTTGTCATAGAAGTATCTTACAGTTCCATTAATTTTGAAAGATAGTTTTGCAAGGTACATCTATCTGGGTTGGTGGTTGTTTCTTTTAGGGCTTGAAATATGTCACACCAAGCTCTTCTCAACTTAAGGATTTGTGTCGAGAAGTCTGCTGTAATTCTAATGGGCTCCTTTGTAAGTGATTTGTTTCTTGTCTCCAACAGGTTTTACTATTCTGTTTTTAATGTTGAAATTTCTGGAACCTTGACTATTATATGCCATGGGATAGATTTTTTTTTTTAAATCATAGGTAATTGAAGTTCTCTGTGTCTGTCTTCTCTGTCAAATTCTTTTTCCAAGCTTGGGAAATTTGTGCCATTACTTTTCTGAACATCTTTTTCATTGACTTCAGTCAATCTTATGTTGTTATTCTTTGCATAATTTAGCAGCGTTGGATTGATATTTTTGTGTGTGTGATCCCTTTTAATAGAGTCTTTAATCTCCTGGATATCTGGTCTCATGGATTCCATTTCTTTCCTATGTTGACATTCATGGTTTCCATCATTTTCCTAAGTTCCACGGCTTTTTTTTTTTTTAAATCTGGGTCTTTTCTAGATTCATCAATCATGCCCTTCATTATGGCCATCATCTCTAAAGTTATCGGAACAATGATTTCTGATTTGATTATTTTTCTAGAGCCTCATTCATATGCTTTGTTACTGCTGGTATTACCACCTCAGGGAGGCCAGGTGGGTGGCTTTTGAACTGTTCCTTGGGTTTGTCTTTGGTGAGCTGGAAGTCTGAGGTTGCATCTTGCTTCTGTGTCTACTCATTTTATTATTATTTTGTTTACTTTAATTCAATTCCTGTGTTGATGCTTATGAATTGTTTATGGGAAACATCTTTATTGCTAATATTGAGAACCCTTAGAAAATGACTAACTTCTCAGAGATGTCTTCAAAGTATGGCTGGCTTTTGGATTGTGAGTCTGTTGCAAGATCTTACCTCTTCAGAGCCAGGCATGCTGGCACATGCCTCTAATCCCAGCACTGGGGAGGCTGAGGCAGGAGGATTACCACAAATTCAAAGCCAGCGTGGGCTATGTAATAAGTTCAGGGCCAGCCTGTACTACAAAGTGACACTCTGTGAAAAATAAATAAAATGTTTAAAACATGACCTCTTCAATTTATTGGGGATGAGAAACTGCTGTTTATTTGGCCTGGCCCCTGGTTCTTTGGTACTAGCCTGTAGTACAAATGACCCTTAGGCAATCTCAGTCTTGGCATACAAGGAACAACAACTGACTAGAGGAGTTATGTCATCTTGGCTAAAGTAGTACATTCAGTAATAACAACAGCATCAAACACATTTTAGACAGTGACAAACTAACTTAATTTGCCACCTTTAACCATATAAACAGGAATTATATATAGTTATGTAACCAAATCTAAAAAACCAGAAAATTGTGTACAATAAAAATCTCTTGATATGGCAGTTTAATCCTCAGGGAAGAAAATTTTAAAAGGGTTAGGGGAAAAAATAGAGAAATAGAAGAGAAAGAGATGAGAAGCAAGGCCGGAGGACAAATGAACATTACACAAGCTTTGGGAACTGATAAGACAGATAAGAGGGAAAGAAAGAAGAAACAAAGCAGAACCCACCAAACAAACAAAAAAACCACAAACAATGCTTTCACATGTATAAAAACAGGAGCAGTCAAGAAAAAGAGAAAAAAAATTTGAAATTTTTAAAAAGAATATAAGAAAAGCAGAAGAAAAGATGTACACTTCAGTGCATGTCTCTTGTCACTGGTTGGGGTGGGGCAGACAAATCCCAGATATGTGTTGATTGAGCGCAGTAAGCCAGCTGTAGAATTAAGGCAGCGGTGGGTAAAAATCCCAGCAAACCGGAACCTTTGGTTCCCCCTGAAGTTCAGGCTGCATCCGGTTGAGGCTGGGATCTGAGTTCTTTAGCCCTCAGCACTCCCGCGTGACTCCTGTGGGCTTGAACTGTTACGCCTCACCCTGACACCTGGATCCACTAGATGGCGCCAACCCGCAGCTGCCCTCACTTCTCTTGGCCCTTTTCCAAAATGGCTACTGGCCAATGCCCTTTCCTGGAGTCACGCGAACCCTAATAACTCACCAGCCACTGTGGTCTTCATCTATTGCTCAGATCCACTGGTGCGTTTCTCTGTGGAGGCCTCTGCAGGTCCGAGCTGCCCTCCCACGCCACAAGCTGGGTGTCAGGAAAGTGTTGCTCACTACCTCCTATCTCCGTGTTGCAGTGTGTTTCTTTCTACTCCCCGTGGGCTCTAATTTTCACTTAAGATCCTTGCTCGGTCCTGGGGACCCATTTCCCTCCTGCTTCTGTTCCTCACATTGCTATATTCCAGTGTCTGGATTCCAAATACCGGAGGGTGCTGCTCACCCTTCTGTCATCTTTCTGAAAATTTCCAGTATGAATTTCAGAGAAGGCAAACCATGTTAAATTACAGCAGACTAGAGCAAGAGCACACTAGAGCTACATTCAAGTCTTTGTTTTGTTTTGTTTTGTTTTGTTGTTAAAACAGGGTCTTGCATTGTACTTCAGGCTGGCTTTGAACTCAGTGTACCTCCTGCCTCAGCCCCTCAGTGCTGGGATTACCCCCAGGCACCACTACACCCAACTACAATCAACTCTTAATTCATTTTGGTGATTAAAAAAAAATTAAATCTAACCTAAGCATGGTGACTACCCCTCAAAGAGGCTGACGTTACATTTGACCACTTCTGACATCCTTATCACTATAATAAAATGGAGGACTTGAAACCAACTGTTTACCTAGATTTATCTAAAAACTTAAAACCCAAGCATATTTAATCCAGAACTTAATGCCCAGTCATGTGTTTGATTTGCATCTATTGTTTATCATGAGATTTTGCTAAATATCTAACTGTAGGAACATCTGCTAAATATTTTCTGTATTTCACTTGTAAAAATAATAAGCATTAAACAGTTGTCAGCTGGGCAATGGTGGTGCATGCCTGTAACCCCAGCACTCAAGAGGCTGAGGCAGGAGGATGGTTTTGAGTTCGGGACCAACCTGGGCTACAAAGTGAGCTCAAGGCCAGCCTGAACTGCATAGCGAGACCCTGTCTCAAATAAAATAAATAAATAAATAAATAAATAAATAAATAAATAAATAAAATTAAACAGTTGTCATGATGTTACTTGTATATTTCAATCCTGCATGAGAAAAGAGACACGATTAGGAGAATATTTTGCTGAATCTTTCTGGCTAGTACATTTTTCTTTTGCCTTTAGAGCCTTGATATTTTGCTCTTATCTTTCCTACCAGAAATTGGATGGATGTAACAAGATGACATGTACTGGCTGTATGCAATATTTCTGTTGGATTTGCTTGGGTTCACTTTCTAGAGCAAACCCTTACAGACATTTCAATGATCCTGATTCTCCATGTTTTAATAGGTATGTATACACAAAATTTCCCCCACTCCATGGCAGTTTTTGGTATTTCACTTGAAAAACCACAAGTCCAGTGTTTTACTAAGTATTTAGGCTTATTTAGAGAATTCATCTACATACTTTCCCACATATGTAAGTTTTTATATTATTTTCTTGAAAATGAGTTTTATTTTGCACTCTGGAATTTTATATTTTTTACCAACTTTTTATAGGGAAAACTTTCAAACATAAACGTTGAGAAGATAATACTGTGAATAGGATGAATAAACTGGTTTGCCATATTTGTTGTCTTCACTTAACTCTTTTGCTGAACTATGTAAAGTTAAGTTGGAGTTACATTAATGCCTCAACGCTACCTCTACATAACTCTGCTAAGAAAATGTTCCCGGGACTGGGAGCATAGCTCAGCCATGAGTATGTGCTTAGCGTGCGCGAGGCCCGGGCTTCATCCCCAGTACGAAAAAGGACAAGAAAGTGCTTCTGTGCAAAAGCGTTACCTTAAAAATGTCTGTGATAATGGCCTACTGTCATCTCCTAAATCCCACATATATAAAACTTCCCAGTTAACCTCAAAACTCCTGTTAAAGTTCAGTTATTGTAATCATCAAAGTTTATTTATTTGGTAGTATGGGGATTGAACTGAGAGCCTTGTGCTTGCTAGGCAAGTGCTGTGCCCACCGAGCTGGCTCCCAGCCCAGTTGTTAATGATCAGTTTTGTCTCTTAATATTAAAAATGTTTTATATTGGCTTTTTGTCAGTGTCTAGGTCAGTTGTCCGATATGTTTTACCTTCTACAATTTTGTTTTGCCATGGCGTCTTATAGTTTCTCTATCTTTGTTGATTGCTGTCAACTTAAAGTTCAGTCCAGACAGATGTTTGGTTAGGTTTAGGGTAACCACTTTGGTAAGGATATAGCGCAGGAGGTGATGTGTACTGCCTGTTATATAACACGGGGGTCCCATAACGTCAGGCTGTCCCTCTGTTAGTGCGGTATTTAGATGTATCATGTGTTTCATTACCAAAGGCAAGGGTTCCTTTTTTGTTTTTAGTAAGGATTCCTTGGCACAGTGAAGCTTCTGTTCTCCATGAGCTCTCCAGTTTTAGCATCAGTCAGTGATGTCTCTTTTAGGTTGCTGTAGAATACCTATACTTGTCAGTGTTGTTAAACTATAAAAGAAATTGAGGAAATAAGCTCTGCCTATGAGCTATTGAAATTTAGTATTGGAAATTGCATACAAAAATTTTTGATAGTAAAGAAAGGTAAACTGACAGTTATACAACATTCCACCAGTGGAGGGTGAAAGGGCTGTGAAGACAGTGAAAGTATTGGCATATAAGTTACAGTGTCTTAAAAGAGTTCAACTTCTAGACAGCCTGACCTTCCTAATCTTGACCTATTCCATATATTTTAAACATCGAGTATTAGTTTTGTGACAACTATCCCTTACTTTCACATTACAGCTTTTTGGAGGGGGAGTTGTTTTTTGTTTTTTTTTGAGATAGAGTCTTCGCAACATAGTACAGGCTGGCATTGAACTCACTGTGTAGCCCATGCTGGCCTTGAATTTGCAGTGATTCTCCTGCCTCAGCCTCCCGAGTGCTGGGATTACAGGTGTGTGCCACTATGCCCAGTCTCCTGTTGTTGTTTATACTTGGCCATGCAGAATTTGTCTTGACCCAAAAAGGACTGTTTACAAATTTAAGACCACTTTTTCAAAGGGGCCCAAATTTCAGCCTTCTTCAACGTGTGATTTAAGTAGAAGAAAAGATACTATCAGAAAAGTGAAGCAAGTATTTTTGAGAGCAGAAAAGACAGATTAACACTGAGTTTTGTCCAAGCGCATAAATACGTACCTTGTTTTATGTTCCAGGTTGTTCCATGCTGTGGATGTTAATGGGGATGTTTGGGAAGATGTGCTTGAGGACTAGTGGACTTCTACTCACAAAACAGAAGTGGATGGTTTGCCCTGATCTTTTCTCAAGTACACTAAGAAACTTCTCAGGATTTAGGATTCCATTCATTCACTTCTGAGTAGAAGATAAGGAAGAACAAGATTTATATTTTCACTATAATGTACTATTGACTAAGGCATCCGTTTTTCCATATAACATAAACTGATAAAATTAGAAGCCAAAGGTTCAGCAAATAAAAACTACAGATTAGTGAATATTATATAACATGCCTGAAGCTCTGCATATTAAAAATAAGTATTTATTTTCTGCCCCAAAGTGCAGGTGAGGGTCAGGAGCTAAACAGACCTGCCTCTGAGGAGCCCCCCCAGTGCTCCCCCATCCAGCTGGGGTGGAAGCCCTAAAAGTACTGAGCGCCTTATCTCAGACACGTTACATTCTTCCCAGCCTAAATTTCTGCTAAGTTCTTTTTGGAAGCAGCCTTTTACTCCAACTGCTTGGATGGCCCATTGTCATTTTGATCTCCTGCTTTTCAGAATAGACATTTATAATAATTAAAAATATTTTTAAATACCACAAACACAGTGGGGCATTGTGGCCCATGCCTATAATCCCAGCACTTGGGAGGCTGAGGCAGGAGGATCACTGAGTTTGAGGCCAACCTGAATTGCATAGCAAGACCCTGTCTCAAAAACAAAAAACACACAGACACTGTGGGTCACTTGATATTTATGAGTGGTGTATATAGTCCACTGGTTTTGAGCCAAATCTGCAATGTGATGGTGCTGGCTCAGAAGAATTTTGGCCCTATCCTACTCTTGAGCAGGAGAACTTAGACACAATTCTTTTTTGTTCCACACTTTTTCCCTTTACTCTTGCCCTGCCTTCTGTTGGCAAGGACAGTTTTAATGGCAACTCCAGCACCGCATGTTTTTATTTCATCTGCTAGAATAAGAGAAAGCCTAATACATTCCCAAGGTAAAAAAGCTGAATATTTTTTAATTAGTCTGGATTTTGAACCTTTATACAGCAGTGTAGTTCTGGTCCTAATTTTCTGACTTTAAAAAGTCTGCTCTAATGAGCTATGGGAATTTGGCTTCCTATCTTTTTTTGTGACACCAGTGTTTCGAGTGATAATTTTGCTGTGATACATAGGTTCCTATTTGGGGGGTTTGTTGGCTTTTTGGAAAACTGTCTTATAGTTTGGTGAGTGGCTTAATAGTAAATTAAGAATTTTCTTTGAAAAGGGACAGGCAGATTCAACTGTACCTTTTAAACTTCTTTCTCCTGCTTTTAAATGACTTTCTCCTCTCATTGAAAACTAAACAATCACTTTTAACTGTGTTAAATGTGCGTGTCCAAGAAATCAGTGAAGACTGTTTCTGGATTGTCAGTGAGGATGCTTTTTTTTTTTTTTTTTTTTTTTTTTGGTACGAGGATGCTTGATCTTAAAAATAATTTAAAAATCATGATTAAAACAGCTGCTGCCAGTTGTTCTGTCACCATGGTAACTTTTTTTGTTGTTGTTCTTTTGGTTTTTTGGTGCTGGGTATCCAACCCAGGATGTCAGATACACTGAGTTTGTGCTTTACTGCTAACCTGTACCCCAGGCATGTAATATATTCTTAAACTAAACAGGAAACAGTCCCAGAATAGCACCTCCTCATTTGCAGGGACTTGTGACTGAGCTCATATTTTGTATAAATAAGAGCTTGTACTTTGTTTAAACAAGTTTCACAGATTTCCATTCTGTACATGTAATAATATAATTAAAGTTATTCGATCCCCAGTACCAAAAAAACCTAAAGTTAAAGAATAAGCTGGAAATAAGAAATGAAAGTTAAAACCATTATTCAGCATGTTTTTTAGTAACTCCTGTGATCGAAGTTCAATTGTAATTTTTCACAGCCACTCAGAATAGTTCATAAGCTAGTGATACTTGCTGGAGATTTTATTTTATTTTATTTATTAAATTTTTTTGGTACTGGGGATTGAACTCACAACCTTGCACTTGCCAGGCAGGGGCTTAGGCCACTGAGCTGCATCCCAGCCCCTGGAGATTTTATTTTAAACTGTTATATTTTATGTTGTCATAGACGTTGACATCATTACATAGTAAAGTTTCATGACAAGACTTTTTTTTTTCCATTTAAGATTTTTCAAAACCCAACACTGGTACAGTATTTAGCCTCAAAGACGTTTAGTCACCTACTTACTTCCTTATTCCTTAAGTACAAAATCTTTACCACTTAATTTTAATAAAGACAGTATGATTTGTGTTGTAGTAAGAGTTTACAAGGGAAAAGGTACAATACAAGATACATAATTAATAGGATTATAATCACCCAAGGAGTCAAATGCAAAAGAGTGTGGGAGATCTGTCCACACACTAGAGACCAAAGAATCCAGCCGAGGGCCTGGTTCTCACGGCAGTGTCTCATGCAAGTCTGTGTCATGGATCAGCCCAGGGAGGGCACAGAGGTCAGTGGTGGAAGCTAGAAAGTGTGCCAGCAGGCTGAGGGATCTGCCCTGGAGCCAGGAAGCGACTTTCAAGATGAGGACCAGAGTCCCCCAAAGAGAACCGCAGCACCCTCAGTGACAGTGAAGACCTGGGCTCTTCTGACATGAGAACAGAATAGTTGATACCAGGGGAATCAGCGTGACAAGCTGCTTCCGGAGAGCCAACAGCACACCTTCCCCTCCAGCCCTCCTCTTCTGCCACTGGCAGCACCCCTCAGGTGGACCATCCACACCCAGCACCGTGCTGATTCAGCGGAGCTGGGTGGTAAGGTGACAGTTAATCCCCCACAGTTCGTGAAGCCCCATGTTTGAAAACTAATTTTAAGATGGTATAGCTTTGTTAGGATGTTGTCCATAAGTAAAAAAGATTCTGGTGTCTCCTTTAAAAACCTTGTAAAGCCAATGGGGTTGTGAAAGGTTGCTGAGCCAAGGAAAGAACCAGCCTTTGCCAATTGAACTGCATTGTTGCATCCATGTTTTTAAAATAAACTTTTAATTTTGGAAAAGTTTTAGGTGTATAGAAATACTGCAGAAATAGTATACCACATATACCACACCGTTTCCCCTATGAATATCGTACATTAGTGCGGTGCATTCGTCACATGAACTAACGCTGACACATTGTCATTAACTAGAATCATGTTTCATTGAGGTTTCTTTAGTTTTCCCCATGTTATTTTTCCATTCCATCCCAGGTGCCACATTATTACACTGAATCATCAGGTCTCTTTAGACCCCTCTTGGCTGTCACAGTTGTCTCCTCTACTTACATTGTTACTATGATATAAATGTTCATTGTATCTTCTTTTTTTTCAGGGTTAAGGATTGAAGCCAGGGCCTTCACACTGAGCTACATTCCCAGCCCTTGTTTTTATTTTGAGCCAAGAATCTTAAGTCCCTGAGTTGTCTTTAGCTGGGCTCATTTTTGCAGTGTGTCTGCTCTGGCCTCCCAGAGCGCTGGGATTACAGTTGTGGACTCTGTGTCTGACTTTATCCATTCAACCCAGAATGGGTCAGGAGCTGAAAAACTTTTCTTGAAGTGTAATTATCTGGTCTTAGCAGGCTGAGCAGATCAGTGAAATTCTTTCTGATTGAGGTCTTTTTTTAAACTCAATTATTTCTAAAGCCATTTCACTGGTCGTATATGCAGTTTCAGGCTGTTTATCTGTTATGGTCATTTTCCCATTGAGCTTCATGGAAAAAAAGCCACTAGATAAGTTGATCAGGACTGTCCTTTGGGTTAGCTAGATCCACACAGCTCTGCTTTGGCATGATAGGATTAGTGTGGCTTCTCAGCTCGGCCCTCAAGTTTATGGACTGCATTTCAACCTGTCTAGAAATAGGGCAAACAGATAAAAGACTTGGAAACCATCTTCCCTGTAACATGGTCAGGAAAGTCATTTTACAGTTGTAGAGAGCTCTAGGTTGCATCAGAAATTCCTTAGTACACCTATTATTATTTCAAGGACATTAATCAGCCAAGAAGCATGAAGCTATTCACATGGGAGTCTACTTTGAAAGAAAATTTCAGAATTTTGACTAGAGTGGGTGCTTTGTCACAAGCGTCACCAACAGGTGGCGGCAGTTCTTAGAACTAGAGTAACTAAACTCTTGGGGAGTCCCCGCTGTTGGAGGCTGAGAGGTTTGCTTGAGCCCAGGAGTTTGAGACCAGCTGGGTTACATAGCAGACCCTGATTCAAACAAAAAACTAAAATAACTGATTAAGCTAAAAGTAGCTTCTGTATTTTGTTACAGAAGATTTAACTTCTGGGATTTTAATATTCCTCAGTGTATTTCATCCCGATGACTTTGGTACTTCAGACTTTGGTAGACGTACAGTGAGGATACTAGCAAGGCAAGAAGAATATGTTATCAAAAACTCAGAAGGCCTGAAAATTTACCTATGCCTATGCCCTGGCTGTCCCGCTTGCCTAGAATTCTTTCTTCCGAGGTAACTGCAACGATCAGTTCCACACTGCCAAGCCTTTGTTCAAGTGCTGTCTTAAGGAAGCTTTCTCACTGAGCCTGGTGGTGCATATCTATAATCCCAACATTCTGGGAAGCTGAAGCAGGAGGATTACAAGTCTGAGCCCAGCATGGGCAACGTACACTATCTCTCAAAATAGAAAATAAGGTCTGGGGATATAGCCTCCAGCCAGGCTCCATCTCCCAACATCACATTTAGGTATAATGCACCCCCGATCCAGCCGTATCCCCAAAGTCCCACCTATGACTGTAAGAGGCCTTGTAAGGACATGTAGATAAAAACCATGTCAGAGTGGAAAAAAAAATAAAATCCAGGAACTGGTGGGGTAATTACAAAGGGACACCAATTTGTAAACACCAGAAGAAAGATTGGAAGGGGAGCAGTTAGAATCAGAATATAGGTAGCCCTAGAAATGTTATAAAGGAGATAGAGATGAGGCTATCAGGAAAGGGAACAAATCTAAGGAGAGCTATATGATGCTGCAGGTGAGAGGGTGTCTTGCTGGCAGTGTCCTCAAGGAGGCAGAAAGTGGGACCTGGTGTCAGGGAGTTCGGCCAGGGGCCAGGTGACCAACCAGAAGAGGGCAGGGTGAGAGCAGGGCTGGCACAAACTCATACATGCTTCACTAACAACTCATGATGGTAAGGATTTTTGTTCTTGGGGAAAAAGGCATCAAAGCTGAAAAATTAGCTCCCAGTAGGTTAATTGGCTACTCTGTCTGCATGTAATATGCTACTGTTTCTCCTTCATTCCAGTGTATGGTCACTGCTCTTAGAACTGTCAGGCTGACGTTCAGCAAACGATGGTGTTTAGGGCAGTTTTGTAAGGTCTGGATAAAGCAGTAGTTAACAGGCTGCCATCATGGAGCATACATTTAGGGGCAAGCAATACCCATCAGATGGTCAGTAGTTCTGAGGACATAGAGCAGGGTAGGGAGAATGTGGAATTAGGGAATGCTGCTTTATCCTGGAGGGTCAGGGAAGATGGCCAAGAAATGGTGTTAGAGACCTGAGGAAATGACTAAGCCAGAGGGGAAAGAGTGGGCCACGCTTTTGTATCTGTCTCTACTTTATGAACAGAGACACTTAACAGATGGTAGGTGTTATGGTTTCTGTCTGGATGTTCCCCCAAGCCTCATGCAGTCATGGGGGGGCGCTTTTTGGAGGCAGCTGAATCTAGAGTTTGTGATTGGTTCCTTGTCTAGTGCTGGGATTGGGGAGTGTGGGTGCTACACCACTCTAGGGCCAGTAGCCTACATACAATACCAGGGAGGAAAAGTCTTACTCCTCCCCTTTTTGCTAGCTGTTTTTTTTTTTTTTTTTTTTTTTTTTTTTTTTTTTTTTTTTTGCTGTCTTCCACTGCTGTAAACTTTCCCCCTCTGCCAAGCCACCCTGCCTTGGAGCCAACTGACTATGGACTGAAACCTCTACAAACTGTGAGCTAAATAAACCTTTTTGTCTTTAACTTTGGGTATTGAGTATTTTGTCTCAGCTTTTTACTAAATGCAATGAAACTTTAAACTCATTTTATCTGCTCTTCCTGAAATAGTGTATACTTAATACTTTTTCCCCCTATTGGACTTGCTGTTTTACAGGTTCAACTTATCCCTATTAGTTATAGTTAATATTTATTCTTTCATCAGATCTTCACAGCCTGGTCAGTGGGAACCAATTTAACAGGCTTTGTCCTCTACTGCTTCAGATGTTTCAAATTGCCCTCATTTTCTGACAACAAGATATTGCAGGCCCACCATGCTCCCTGCCCCAAAACATAAACAGCTTCTCTTCAAGACAGCCTGAGTAGCCCTGCAGGCCCACAGTGGACCAGGGATAGCTACACACATTCTCATAAAGCCAATTTCCTTCTGTAATGTACCTAGTTAAAAATTAAACATCTTGACTGGGCAAACACATTGTGCTACATGGACAGAACAAAATACTAATCAGCAATTAGAAGCAATGGATTACTGCTACGTGTTTGCAGATGAACTCAAAAATGTGCTCAGGCTGGGGACACAGGTCTGGTACTATGCCTCTCCAGCAAGAGCAAGACCCTAGTTTATCTCCAGCACTGCAGGAAAGTCACGTGGTGAAAGCGGCCAGACACAAAGGCTGTCATGTAATTCCACTTGTTTGACATGTCCAGTAGAGGCAGGGGCTGCAGTTCAATGGTAAAGTGTGTGCTTACCAAGTCCAAGGTCCCAGGTTCAGTCCTCAGTGCACGTGCATGCACGCACGCGTGCACACACAAAGGTAAATCCATAGACATAAAGCAAATCAATTGTCACCTGGGGCTGGGGGTAAAATGGAACTTTTTGGAATGATAGAAATGGATTGTGATGAGGTACTGTACAATTCCACAAACTTAAAAATCACTACAATGAGGGGATTTTGTTGGTATGTAAATTATACTTCATAAAATGGTAAAAATTAAACCCCTTCTACTTACTTGAATCTCTGACTATCTTGACATATTCTAATTTATTAACTATAATTAAGAAAACAAAAGATTTTTCATACCTTGCAGTTATGATGATGCTGGGGATCCAACTCAGGGGCTCACAAATGTTAGGAAAGCAGCACTGCTTTCTCTAGCCCTTGCCCACCGTTTTTTTTCCTTTCTTTATTTTGAGACAGGGTCTCACTATAGTTCAGGCTGGCCTTGAACTCCCAGTGAGCTTCTTGTCTCAGTTTTCTGGGATTCACCACATTTGGGTGCCTTATTCTTTTTTTAAAGCAGCTGTATTGTAGTTTAGATCTTAAGTAGAACACAATTTATTGCTCATCCATTCATTTCTACCTTTGTCACATGGGTGCTTCATTTTTATAAACTCTTTCTTACATGCAATTGAAGACGTCCATGGACAGTGGCTACTGCTATACTATGACCTTGCTGTAAGCGCTGGTGAAGAACAACTGTGAAGCTTTCTCACCTGCTACTTCTAAAATATCTAAAATTTGGAATCAAAACGTCAAAGGACAGCCTCCAAAATTCTGGGGACAGAGATCCATGAGTGATACATTTTGTTTGAAAATAACTGGATTTAATAGAAAATATCACATTGTAAACAAGTCCACTGATCCATGGATTCATTATCTTAACACAGAACAGCAGCACAATCATGTGGGAAAGCTCAAGATGAAATGCTGGTAGTGAACGCAGCTCTGAGGCCTGAGCCGGGCTCTGAGAAATCCTTCCCAGAAATAGGCAACTGTAGCTTCCAGCAGGCACAGAAACAGAGGCATTGGCGCCAGCAGCCACTCTGCAAGGACTTCAGAACATGAAGGACGGCAGGGCAGCAGCCCAGCCGGGAAGGAGCACTGCAAGACAAAGCAACAGGCTGTGTTCTCAACGTCCTGAGAACATCGGCCTACACGAACCTGAGTGGGCTACAGGCCCAGGGTATTTTAAGTGGGGAAGCAATACCAGAGGCACCTGGCGTGTGTCTTGGCACTCGGCTCTTCGGGAGGCAGGGAAGCCAAGCACTATGTTGCACGCTATGACTAAACTCAAACTGAGTTGCTGGCCGGCTCGGCACCACGGGGGACACGCGCAAACCGGGAAAGAGTCTGATGCCCTGGCAGGGCTCTTCCTTACTGCTGAACATGGACGGGACCTCTGGCAAAAATACAGGGCTCCCATGGGAACAGGGTCCCTGCAGGGGAGAAGGTTGTTGTGGCTGGACCCCTAAGCTTGGGTTCACCAGCAAAAGTCACCTCCTTAGTCCCGCTTACCATACCCTTACACAGAAGCCCTGGCAGTCACAGAAGGGCCAGCTAGAAAAACCACCCCTTATTACTTTCCCTGTGACCGCTTTCCTTCCATGGCACCCGTTACTGACCTGCGGTGCGGCTGCCTTGTACCTCATACGTAACAGCGACACGGTCTGTTCCTTATTCTGGAACAGGGATTCTCAGGTAAAGGGCAGGCCTGTGCAAGTGAACTCTGAAGGCTCCAAAAATTCTGTAGCCACAATACCCAAGCCCCTGCTTCCTACTCCCTTGAGAATAAGTGCACCCAAGGACAGGAATTCCTGATGGGAGTGTGTTGTTCATGTGAACAGTGGCAGAACAAAAAGCTGAGAGTCCTAACTTGGGAGTGGCAGACATCAAAAATAATGGGGTACACTTCTCAGAGATTTTTTTTTTCTGATTAAGTTATAAGTCATTCTCTAAACTTCTTGACTAGGCTTCCAGCCTCATAGCTGGGAACACCCATTAATCTGCAGTAACCACACTGGATTAAAGACAGACAGGGCTTGTCTGCTAAAGGCAAATTTCCAGAAAGGCCTGCCCATTTCTGTGCGGTACCTGATACTAAGCCCCTCACAGACTAATCACTGTATGGTTTCTTAGAAGCCTGGCTTTTCTCAACTTCTTTCATACTGTACAGGGGGTCCACCAACTTGTTATGGACCAGCATCAAACCTATAAAAATAGAAAAAAAATAGTTAATGCAGATAGAAGTGTTTGACCATTTAACAGTAACATCCAAAACCTCTCAAATCTTGTCCTAGAATTTAGCTCTTTTTTCTGTGATCTCCAGATGATAAACACTCTTAAGATCAGGAAAAGAATTTGTCATTCCCAGTGAGTACAGAATTCCTGAACTTGTCACCCCATCTACTACAGGAGCTGGCTAAAGGTCAGTCTTTCCAAGAAAACAGATTCCTAATTTACATGCTTAGTCAATGAGGATTTTCATGGAGGTTGAGTAAAGCAGCAGGTATCTTTCTTTTTTTCCTTTGGGTGGTGGTGCTGGAACAGAACCCAGAGTTTCATACATACTAGGCAAGCACTCTATCCCTGGGACACCCCATCCCTCCAGTGGGTGTCCTTTTAAAGTGATAGAAATAAAGATGCCCATGAGAGCTTGTTCAGGGCCTTGCCTACAGGGGAAAGAACCACAGGAGGCCTGGATGCAGACACATAGGGCTCAGAGCCATCGGAAGGAGACCACCACACAGCCCTGGGACAACTCTGTCTGTATTTTCTGGCTGCCACCTCAGAGCAAACACCTTCAGAAATGGACCCCTGCCATCATGGATGGAAGAGAAATAACCATACTGGGAGGCAGTAGGGGTTGGTGTTTATTAAAGTCATGGGTTTCGACTGAAAACCCAGAATGAAAATCAGCTCCACTCCCTACTCCCAGCACAGTGTGCTGGGTCACAGGGTCCAGGCCCAGCCCCTCACCTTTGAAATACTTGACGGTCTTCACTTTGAGCTCCAAGGTGGCATCCTCGTCGCACACAAACACGGTGCAGGGATGCTGCTGGAAGGCAGACACCGTCCACATGTGGTTCACTCCCTCCTCGATGGCCTTGTACAGAGCAAATGCCTTATGAGCACCTGTGATAAGGATCATCACCTGGGGAGCAGAAAAGAAGCCCGTGACTGCGCAGTCCAGACACCTGAATTCTCAGCTGGCCATACCGGCTGGGGTGAAGATTGCTGCTATAATCCCGCATTGTAAGCAGCGACCTGCAGCGACTCTGCTCAGTGCTCCAATGCTTCGTCGCACAACCCAAGATAGAGGGCACTGGCTTCCCCCTAGTTATCCTGCATCCCCATAGTTATCCTGTATCCCATAGTTATCCTGTATCCCCATAGTTAGTATCCTTAACTTAAAGGCAATGTGGCTCTGTCAGTGACCTAACTTCCCCGAGGTCATTTTTGACCTCAGAGCTTGTGTTCTTCCCTTCTGCTTAACGGTCCCTCCAGGCAACTCTGAAGAGGACTGCGGGGCTGCCCTATGAACAGGGGGCCACACAGTGGCCCGCATCTCCTCTGGCACAGCCAGCGGAGTTGCTGGTCTATGGAGAGACTCTGACTTTGGAAGCAGTGGTAAGAGTTATGTGACACTCCTGAGGTTGAATTCGTCAGGCTACCCTTTAACCGGCCCCTTTCAGCTCAGAGCATTAAACTTGCTAATGTGATGCAGATAATATTTTTGTTTTACATAAAACAAAGGCACAGACTCCACTTAACAGTTAACATACTGAGGACGGAAGTGCTGGACAGTGATCTGAAAGAACTCAGCTGTACAGATTTCCTTTTCTTTCCATTCACTTGTCCTGTAGCGTTCCCTGTACTCAGTAACCCTTTCTTTTTTTTTTTTTTTTGGTACCGGGGATCGAACTCATGATCTCGTGCCTGCCAGGAAGGCACTTACGCCACTGAGCTAAATCCCCAGCCCAGTAACCCTTTCTTAAAAGATGGGATCACAGAAGCATAGAGCGGCAGTGACTGTTGTACCCCAAGGCAACTTAGAGCCCATTTTTGAATTGAGTTTCTTGATTTCCAGTCTGAGTTCCTTTTCCAGATCAGATGCCCTCAAGGGGAACACTCACAGTCCCCAAAGCCTTGTGCTTATAAACAGCAAGCGGAGTGACCCCCTAGGTACTGACTCAGAAATCATTTCACAAAAATTTACTTTCTGAAAAAAATTTTTGTGGTGGTGGGGATTGAGCCCAAAGTCTCACACATGCTAAGCAAGTGCTGTACCACTGATCTAAATCCCCAGCACAAAGTTTGCTTCATAAACAGGGAAGTTTTCCCTGATGAGATGGCTTGTTTGTAGACTTGGGCAAAAAAACTTGTCTGTAGCTACTTCCCATTTACCTCAGAAAGGAACAGAAAATACTCGTAAAATTCTAATGAAAGCAGTAAGAAACACCCCCCCACACACATACACACACGAAAGAAAGACATCAAATCTAAATGGTACCCAATTCTAGGGTGAAAACTCCCTAAATTCAGTTCAAGATGCTCTTTGTATTCACTTCTCGGGATAGAACCCAGGGTTTTTGCATATCTCTAGCCCCTTTAGGAAAGTACCTGAGGTTAGCAATTTAGAAAGGAGAAAGGTGGCCAAGGAAGCAGTTTTTCCACTGCCCTTTCCCACCATGATGTACCTCACCAAGAGACCAGTCATTCAACGCTCATCTGCTCATCCAGCTCTCAAAACAGAGAAAGCAGGGCTCTGAGAACATGATGAATTTTTGAAGTGTGGCAAGAACCTGCTCAGTAACTATTTGGTTTTGCTTTTTAGTTTTATTTTATTATTTTTTGATATAGGGTCTTGCTACATGGTTCAGGCTGGCCTTTTAACTATGTAGCCCTGGCTGGCCTCAAAGTCACAGCGATGCTCCTGCCTCAGGGCTCCCGAGTGCAGGGATTACAGGCATGTGCCACACCTGGCTGGTTGTGCTTTTAAAAAAAAAAAAAATTTATGAATGTATGTTTGTGATATGCAGTAATTAGATTCATCTCAGGCAACTGGCACATAAACATATTGTGCCTGTGTCTTTTTTAGTCCCTTTTCTTCCCATCTGAGCCCTTTAATTTCTACTTTGAGATAGTCTGACTAAGTTGCAGGGATGCCCTACCATACTCAGCTAAACACTTTATATATATATATATTTGTACTGGGGATTGAACTCACAACCTCATGCTTACCAGGAAGGCACTTAAGCCACTGAGCTAAATCCCT
>PVJX010008615.1:0-41781 GCA_004027295.1 Dolichotis patagonum
ATTTTGGGGGGTTGATGCTTTTCAATCCTTTATATGTTCTGGATATAAGTCCTTTGTCTGAGGGGTTGCTGGCTAAAATTCTTTCCCATTCTGTGGGTTTTCTTTTCACTCTATTGGTGACTTCTTTTGAAGTGCAAAACCTTTTCAGTAATATGAGATCCCAGTTGTTGATACTCTGAAGTGTTTCCCGTGCAGTTTGCGTTTTGTTCATGAATTCTCTGCCTACCCCTATGTCTCCAAGACTTCTACGTACCTTATCTTCCAGTAGATTTAGTGTTCCTGTTTTAATGTTTAGGTCTTTTAAATCATTGATTTTTCTCTATCACTGCCATTCTACTTTGGAATCTATGCACTGAGTTTTTAATTTTAGTTGTATCATTTATACCTACAATTTCTATTTGTTTCCTCTTTATATCCTCTATTTCTTGGATGAGTTTATCTCTCTATTTACTTCAAAAATAGCTGCCCTGGTTTTTTTTTAACAGCATTTTATAGCTATTTTAAAGTCTTTGTCAGATAACATGAAAAACTACTTCACCTTGACATTTGGAAGCTGTTGATTGTCTTTCCATGTGTGTTGGAAATTTTTTCTCATTCTTAATATGCTGAGTGACTTTGGATTCTCTTTTGGACATTTATCTCAATTGATCTTTCTATTTTGAAGAAATGTATGGTAAAATTTCCTGCTGTAATGTTAGAGTAGGTAAAGTATCCCTTTATAACCATCAGTTTTTGTTTAATAGATTTCAAGGTCAGGAGCATAGAAAGTATGGTTGTAAAATCTATGATTATATCTAAATAATACATTTCATTCAATATTGCTCTCTATTAACTTAATAAGTTCTACTTATGTGATATTATTATTCCTTCACTACACTTTTGGTGAGAATTTACACGGCATATATTTGTTTTATTCTTTAATTTTAAATGTGCTGGTTTAGTTTTAGATTGTATATGGAAAATGGTTAGAATATATATAAAAATAATGTGATCTTTTCTTCTATATAACTGAATTTAATTTGCTGGTATTTGTGGTGATTGCTGACATTTTTAGAAATGATTTTCTCATTTTATTTCTTTTCTTCTTTTAGCATGGCTTTCTTTGCTTCATTTTTCTATTTTCTATTTTCAGTTTGATTTGCAAAATTTTCTTTATTTTTCTCCAGATTTGAGTCTATAATAATGTTTCTTGTACTTACAAGCTATTTTTCCTATTTAATGAATATGTAAAATTACACCTGATTCTATTAGTCTCAAATTATTTGGGATTTTTATTCACTTACACAATATGACCTAGACCATAGCATGTTGTCAGTATACACAATATTCCAACATTACAGATTTTACCTAGAGCAATACTTTTGTATATTCTTAAATATGAAAGCAAATTTGTATCAAATTAAATACATGAATTTATTACCTATTTCTGTTTTTAACACTGCTTTTATATCTTAAAACTTCATTTTCCTTACTAAGTACATCTTTTTAATTAACATCTACTAATTGTGCATATTTATGTGGCTTAGTCCTTTATAAAATATATATGACAGGTTACTGGGAATTATAGTCAGCCCTTTTGTTCTGTGGAACACTAGAATTCATTCCTCTTATGTAACCGTGTTTTAGTACCCATTGTTTCACCTCCCTCCTCTGCCACACCCCCAGCTCCCACCACCCTTCTCAGGCTCTAGTAATCAATACTCTAACTGGGATGAGATGATATCTCAATGTGGTTTTGATTTGCATTTCCCTGATGGCCAATGATACTGAACTTTTTTTCTCAAATATTTGTTGGCTCTTTGATTTCCTTCTTTGGAGACAATCCTTTGCCCATTTTTCAACTGGATTGTTTGTTTTTTGTTGTAGTTGAATGTTTTTAGTTTCTTACATATTTTGGAGAGCAATTCTCTCTTAAATGAATTTTTGGCAAAGATTTTCTCCCATTCTGTAGGTTGTTTCTTCACCCTGTTCATTGTTTCTTTGCTTTATACAGGCTTCCTGGTTTGACAGATGTCAATTATATTACCTATTTCTATTTTCATTTTTGTTGTCTGTGTTTTTTTATGGTTTTGTCAAAAAAGCATTACCAATATATGTCTTGAAGTATGTCCCCATATTGTCTTTTAGTAGTTTCATAGTTTGAGTCTTACATTATGGTCTTTAACCATTTTCATTTTTTTTACACAAAGTTTTTTTCCTCTGCATATGGATATCCAAGCACATTTGTTGAAGAGGCTGTCATTTCTCCAATGTGTGTTTTTCAGGTCTTCATTGACTGTCAGTTGGTAATAGATGTGCAGGCGCATTTTTGGATTCTCTTTTCTTTTTGCCAGTGTGTCTCCTTTGATGCCACTACTACAGCATATTGGTTATTATACCTGTTGTATCTAGATGTCCCCCCAAAGCCTTAAGCAAGTGCCAGGTAGACACTGTGCCACTGACCTATATTCCTGTACCTGCAGGCTCATTTTTAATAGGTTTGTTCCTACTCAACACTCTTCATTCGCTATCTTTCATCAGCATGCAGAATGAAAGAACAGAATCTTTCTGCATTCATTAAAATGAAGCTTTATAGAATTGATTGAAAGTTAAAGAAAATTTGCCAAACTCTACTTTCACAAAGAAAAAAAAAGGCAAAAGCAAAGTTGGACTCCTTGCAAGGCCCAATACTGAGTGCATGGGAAGGAAGGAGGATCTTTTTCATTAACAGCAGTCAAGCAAATTACTAAGAGTTGGCATCAGAGAAGGTAAAATTTGGGTTTGCTACTGAGACCTGTTAGGAATCGTTTTGGTTTTTTGTCATCTAGATGTGTAGTAGGATATGGGGAGGTGGGAAACTGGAACATTACTCAACAGGCTCTCTTTCCTTTGAGACTAATTTAATTTCACATTGCCTTTGTTTATATTTAAAATCATGATTTTGCTTTAATCTTTAGTTAAGCAGTGCCAGCACAACTCTTACTTGATTATTTAAATCTAGTAACCATTCAATTCAATGAAACACAATTCCCTGTTTGAAGAAATCTATTCATTAACAAAATTCTAGTTGCATTTGTGCAGTGTTTGTTCAGCTTTGATTGTGAAGGATGGTAAACGTGCACACCCTAAGACGGTGCTGATTACACCACAACTGATGAGACCCAGTCCCTTCCCACAAGGACTGCACATTCTACTGAGATGTGTGTGTGGAAGGGAGGGAGGGAGGGAGGGAGAGAGAGAGAGAGAGAGAGAGAAAAGAGAAGAGAGAAGAGAGAGGAGAGAGAGATGTTCAGATAGTGTACAACACTGCAATGATAAAGGAATGCACTTGTGTAGTGGAAGCACAGGTGAATATCACCTAACATAGCATAGAGCTGACAGGAAAAGCTTCATGGAGGTGGCAAAGCAGAGTTCCACCAGAAACAATGGTTCAGAAGTGAGAAGCAGTAGGGTAAGACTACCTGGGGATTAGAGCAGCTTCATATTACAGACTGCAAAATTGAAGCAGGATGTGGTAAGTTACATATGCAACTATTTATGAATACATGTGGATACAGATATTAGTGTACACATGGATATCATTCTTTTCATCTGAGAGGGCCTAAAAGCAATAAAATGCTAGTAGCAAAGAACACATCCTGCAAGTGGATCGTGGATTTCAACAACATCCTCTAATAAAAGAAACAAGAGTTCATTTGGGAAATGACTGATTCTAGGATGAGGGTTGGAAAAAATAAAATAAAATAAGCATAAAGCACCAACTTATAATGCCAGAAAGTAAGGTATTATTTGGAAGGAAGAAAAGGACAGAAGGAGGGATGTACAATGTTGAAGCGAAATGACTAGGATGTGTTAAAGGGATGCAGAAGATAGCTGACAGAGCTATCAATGCCCAAAGTTGGAATACTTTGAGCAACAAAATAAACTAGCATTTGATTATATTCCAAAGTATAAAAAATTACCCATGAGCCCATAATATTATTTTTTAAAATGAATAAATAAATACATGGAGGAAAAGAAACAGCCTGGGTAGAAAATTCCAAATAATTTATGCACACATTCCAACAACAAGAAGATGGAGCATAACTCCTCACTCAAGTGTGGGCCACATACAGCGACTTTCTTCCAAGTACAATATGGAAAGGGAAAAGAAAGAGTAACTTTGCAGTGAAGAGACCCGAACAACACACTTCACCAGATTTAAGGTCAATATTAAGAGTGCTGCCCAGGTGTCACGGAGCACACCTGTAAATTGAGCTAACCAGGAGGCTGAGGCAAGAGTATTGCAAATTCATGTCCAGGCTGGGCAACTTATCAAGATCTTGTCTCAAAATAAAAAATAAGAAGAGCAGACATAGCTCTGTGGCAGAGCAGTTGCCTACTAAGAACAAGGCCCTGAGTTCAATCCTTGGCAACACACACACACACACACACACACAGAGGGATAATTAAATAAATAAAAAAGGCTGGGGATGTAGCTCAGTAGTAGAGTACTTACCCAACATGCAAGAGGCCCTGGATTCAATCCTCACTAGTGAACAAGAAAAGAATACTTTCACATTGTCACATTGTTGCTATGTACTCTTGATGTGCTGTGATAAACTGGCATTTTAACTATGAAGTCTTCCTACCATAAATCACTAACTACAGTCTAATAATGCAAAAACATCAGATAAAACCCACGTAAACCCACGTTGGACGTTTTACAAAATCCCTGACCAGTATTGCACAAAACTACCAAGGTCATTAAGAATAAGGTGACAATCACAAGGTAACTGTCACAATCAAGAAGAACCTTAAGAGACAAAAAGTAATGTGGGATATTGGAGCAGAAAAAGAATGCTTCTTGAAAACAAGAGAAATCTGAATTAAGGGTGGGGTTCAGTTAATAAAAGTGTTTCACTTCATCAATTGTAACAAATGTGTTGTACTAATCTAAGGAATTAATAACAGGGGAAACTAGTTGTACATTACATGGAAATTCTAACATTTTACTTTTCACAGCTCCAAAATGTCCTGTTATTTAATCTTATTAGTAATAATTTATCATTATTTACATTACTATTAATGTTTCAATGTTACTATTTTAAAATCAGTTGGCTGATACTTTATGGTGCTATATGTAGGTTTTCCATTGATCTGTGAGTCTATTCCTCTGTCAAAATCACATAATCTTATTAATGTACCTGTATAATAAGTTTTGAAATGCAATAGAATGATTCTTGCATTGTTTTTCAAAATTGCTTTAGCTATTCTTGTTTCTTTGCCTCTTCTTCAAATTTTCAGAATTATTTAAATATCTACATGAAACACTACTGTAATTTTAGCAGGAATGAAAGTAAAACTATATCATTTTGGAGAGAAATGAAACTATTAATTATTTGATTTCTACATTTTTACTGGTAGTTTATAGAAATATTCGTGATATTTTAAAAGTTTGTCTTGTATTCTGCGACTTCTGAACTCACTCCTACGAGGTTTTGCATAGCTCCCTTGGTATTTTCTACATAGATTATTATGTCATATACAATATTTTTCTTTTCCAATTTATATACTTCTATTTTATTTTTTGGCATTATTAAGCTGAATATGTCTAACAAACTTATGTTAAACAAGAGTTATGAATGCAGATCACCTTGCCTTATTACTAAGAGAAAGTATTTTGTCTACCTATGATAAGTATTATGCTAGCTATAGCTTTTAACAGCTATTCTTTATCAAATTGGGGAAGTTGTTTTCTACTTCTTTGATGAAAGTTTAAATGGGTTAAATTCTGTGAAATGCCTTTTCTGAATCAGTTGATATGATCATGTTATTTCTTCTCTTTACTCTGTTGATAAGATGGATTACATTAATTAATTTTTCCCATTGACACCATCTTTTTAAAATTTTTTTTTATTTAAAGAGAAAAAACAGGGAAAGAGTAGAAATGATACAGAATTTTAAAAAGATAAACAGTAAGAACTCACTAGTTGATAATTTACATATTGTCCTCTTAGAAATAGTTGCTCAAGTTACAAAATTAAATCATACAAAGTAGACATTCAAACAGTGAAACTGTAAACAGCTACACATGCATGAGTCTTTACATGTGTTTCTATCCTTTCTGTATTAGAGGGAAAAACAAAACATAGCAAGACAAAACAAAACAAATTCCTGTAAGAACATGAAACCAAAAAGTCATAAAACCACAGTACAAGGTGATCTACAAGGGTTACTGTGTTGTCTCTTGTTATCTTCAATAGAACTGTCTATATCATCAGGCATATTTGGATATAATGGTATAATTGAATATAGCAGTACATAACAATATTAGTAAAAACAAAACATTATAGACAATGTAAAACTTCAAAGGCAGGTAATAATCAAACCAGAGTGGGTATCCTAGTGAATCTTGTCATCTTCAGTTTAGTTGCCTATACTCTCAAACTTGATACTATCAATCATAAGAGCTTCGAATAAAATCTGTCAATACAAAATAGCAGTCTAACAAACCAGATTCAATTAAAATCAGTCATGGTAAAACAGTGTAGTTGCCTATACTCTCAAACTTGATACTATCAATCTTAACAGATTCAAATAAAATCAGTCAATACAAAACAGCAGTCTAACAAACCAGATTCAAATAAGATCAGTCATAATAAGGCAGTGTAAATTATACAGGGCTTCAGATTAAGTTAATAGGAAATTAAGAATGATTACCATACTATGTCCTGCTATTTTTGGGATAGCTTCCTGTGCCCTCACATCTAGTACAAGTAGACAAACTGGAACAAAATGTAATCCATCTAAACAGAGCGGTGTGAGTAATGTGGGTTTTAAATCTTGATACACTATATCTTCTGCCTTATTTTTTTAGACAATTCCTTCCCTTTCACTCCCACAGGGTGCACTGTGCATTCTTGGTCCCACCAACTCCCTCAGTTTTTAGATGGGGGGCTACCTGCTATTTACCTAAGTGGTTCTAAAGCTTCTCGCTCCTGGACTCGATCTCGAGTTGTATTCCTTTACCTACAAAAGCCTCAAGGTTTTCCTTCGTTACAGCTGAGTAGTTCTCTACTGCATATAAGTATCCTCTCTTTCCATCCTATCCGCAGGTGGTAGTCGAGTTGCTCCTATGTCTCCCTGGCTCCTTGTCACATAGAGCATTGTTTTCTCATATTTGATTTTTGGTCTGCAAGCCCTCTCTCAGGTTGATTATATTTCCTGTACAGAGCATCTCGATGGACCCTACCTCTTGATCTACTCTGCCTGTATATTTTTTAGTGTATCAAGGCCATCTATGTTAGAGATTATAGCCAATCTTCTCTGCCTCATTTCTGCTATGCTATTTTTCTGCCATTGGTTGTCTAGTCTTCTCCTTCATTCCACTGTCTGTCCCATTCATTGAGGCCTCTCTGCCACTGTTCCTGAAATCCTGGTATTTTTTTTCCTCTCTCTCTAGAATGCCCTTCAGTATTCTCTGTAGTGTTAGATTGGGGTCACAAATTCTCCTAGTTCCTCTTTGTCATGGAAGCATCTTGCTTCTCCATTAATTTCTAGTGAGAGTTTTGCAGGGTACATCAATCTGGGCTGGAGGTTATTTTCTTTCAGGGCTTGGAATACTTTGCTCCACGCTCTTCTTGATTTGATGGTTTGTGTCAAGAAGTCTGCCGTGATCTTGATGGGCTTTCCTTTATAGGTGATCTGTTTCATTTCTCTGATGGATTTTAATATTCTGTTTTTATATAGAATTTCTGGTATCTTGATTATTATATGTCTGGTTGTAGCTCTGTTTTGGTTGTAGGTGGCTGGAGTTCTGTATGCCTCATATATCTGAATATCATTTTCTTTTCCCATGCTTGGGACGTTTTCCTTAATTATTTCCATCAATAGCCTTTGTAATTTGTCTGTTTTTATTCCTGCTTGTTCACTCACGTTTCTTATTCTTAAATTATAGATTGTCTTGTCATCTTCTAGCCTTTGTATTGTTACTGCCCATTTCCTTGTTATTTTTAAGAGATCTTCCTTTTCATGATCACGATGATCATGATCTTTTGCATGATCATTGCAAACTTGTCTTCAAGTTTTGATAGTCTATCCTTAGTTTCTTTTAAGCAGTTTTGTCAACTTTCAATGGAGCTTTTAATTTCCTGGTAATCTCTTTGAATCTGCTTCATGTATTCTAGATTTTCTTTATATTCTTTATGGAAGGTTTCTCTCCTTTTTTGGTGTTCCTCCCTTCTTCCGTCTGAGTCTTCTTGAGAGATGCTTAGCATTTCTTTTATTAATCTACTTATATCTTGCTTTACCTGATTTAATATTTCAGTTTTGAGCTCTTCTACAAGGTCCCACAGATATCTTTTAATATCCATTGAAGCTGTGTCTGATGTTGCATGTTTGCTGCCCTCAGGTCTCTTTTGTATTTCCCTCTCCTGGATCAGTGTTCTCAGGGTTTTGGGCTGGGGACATTTTTTTGTTTCTTTCTCTTGTCATGTTTTTGGTTTCTTCCATACGGGTGTATAGTGAAGGCCCCAACCGCTTTCCTTGTTGGTTATGGTTCTTCTGAAGAATGCTGGTGAGGGATTTCTGCCCTCTCCTATTTCTTTGGGTCATTGAGGTGTAGGCAGGGGCTGCGTATGCTGGCCCCTCCCCTCTGGGCCAGTAAACCTTCCTGGGGCCTTCACTAGGTTAGTGTGTGCTACATGCTGGGAATCGGTTTGGGACAGCTTATTGGGTCCCAGCCAGGGGCATGACCCAGGCCAAGCAGATCCCACCAATCTGCTCTGGGAAGGGAGCAACCAACTGAAGTCACTGTCACTCCTAGATCAGGCTCCTCCTGCCCAATTCCAAGATGTCATCCAGTTGGTTGCCCTCCTTGCGTCGTGGGGGGTGTTTATTCCCAGCACTCACTGTGGGTTCCCTCACTGGCTCCTTCTCCATTGGGTTCACCTACCTCCATCTTCAGCAAGACCGGCCAGTCACAGCGGTGTGATTATGTGTGCTCCAGGGTGTGGCAGCTGTGCGAGTCATGACTTTGGGCCACTTTGGCTGGTCATGGCTCTGGCAGGTCATGGCTCTGGCAGGCGGCAGCTGTGATGGGTCGAGGCTTTGGTGGGTCACGGCTCCAACAGGTGGCAGCTGTGCGAGTCACGAGTTTGGGCCTCTCTGGGGCTCTGTGAGTGGAGAGATCGGGCTGCTCTGGCTAGTTGTGGCAGCAGCGCGAGTTCAGGTGGCTGGAGAATGCTGTGGCTGCAAATCTCAGTTTATGCAATTGTGGCCCTGGGAATGCATGTTTGACCAGCTCTTTTCCCTTTAGTTTCTTTCTGGGTTGATAGGATCCACCTCCCTAATTTTTTTGTGATACTGGGGTCAAATCTAAGGTCTATCATGGAGCTTCAATGCTAGCCCTTTTTCTCTTTAAGAGAGTCTTGACAAATTGTCAAGGTCGACCTTGAACTTGTAATCCTTCTGATTCAGCCTCCCAAGGAGCTGGAATTACAGGTGTGCACCATGGAATACTAATTTATTTTTGAACGTTGAATTAACCTTGCACATATGGAATGAACCACACTTCATCACAGTGTGCAATTCATTTTGAATATTGCAGAATTCTACTTGCCAATATTTTGTAAAGGATTGTTACATTTATATTTAGCAGGTATATTGGTCTGTACTTTTCTCTTTTTTTGGTAGCATCTTCACCTGGTTTTGAAATCAGAGTGACACTAGTTTTGTATGATGAATTGAAAAGTATTCTTTCCTCTCTAATTTTAGAAAAGATTTTAAAGAACTGGTATTGGTTGTTCTTCAAATGTATCATGTAATTCTCTAATGAAACTATCTTATTCTGGATATCTTTTCTGTGAGATTTTAATGAAGAAATCAATTTATTTCATAATGATAGGTCTTTTTGAGTTAACTAATTCATATTGGGTTAGATCTATTCAAATTATCTAATTTATATTGAAAAGCTTAACATTTCTATTATTCAAGCAATTAGTGCATGCTGTCAAATGTATGTGTTTGTGCTTAGTTGTAGTAGTCCCTTACTAGACTTCTAGTTTCTACAGAGTCTGCCATGATCTTTTATTTTTCATTACTGATTTAACAACTTTTTTGTCTTCTACCTCATTTTTGTGATGACTATTACCAAAAACTTATCAATTTCATCTATCTTCTCATAAAACAAAGTCATTGCTTCACTGATTTTTGTCTATTTTTGCTTTTAAAAAGTTCACCTTTTTTTCCATTGTCTTTATTCTTTCTTTTCTCCAGGTTTCCTGGGTTATTTTACTCTCTTATGATTCTGAAAGTGGAAGTTTAAATAGCTGGTTTGAGACTTTTCCCTTTTTCTAAGGTTTACATTTGATGCTATAAATCTCTCTTGAGGAACTGTTCTAGCTGTGTCCCATAAATCTTGGTGTTCTATATTTCTATTTTATTCATTTTAATGTGATTTTTATTACTTTGAGGCTTCCTCTTTGATCCATGAACATTTAGAAGTAGGTTATGTAGTTTCTAAGTGCTTAGATTTTTAAAAATTTTTTTCTGACATTGATTTCTAGTTTGATTCCATTACAATATGAGAACACCCTTTGTAGGATTTGATTAAAAATTTTTCTCTCACAGGATGCAAATATCAACTCAAAAGGATTAAAGACTTAATTTCTAAAAATATTTTTAGATTGAAAATTATTTTGGCTTTCTTTTCTGGTATACGGTAAACTCATAATAAATGTTCTATATGTTCTGCTGTTTTGGGATGCAGTGTTCTACAAACTTCTATTTGTAGAATCCATCATATAATTTAATCAAGATATTGTGCTGGGCAAATAATTTTTATATAACCCACAAAAGTAAGTCTAAAAAAGGAAAAATAGGCAAAGGGGATTATTTCAAGCTTTAAAAAAAGATTCTTCATAGAAAAAGAAACAATCAACAGAGGTAAGAGATAACCTAGAAAATGAGGGAGAGTATTTTCCATCTATACACTGGACAATGGGTTAATATTCAGAATATATAAGAAATTCAAATAACTCAATATCAAATGTGATTATTTGTGTCTAGATGTTCCCTCCAAACCTCATGCAGTCATAGGGCTTTTCTGAAGGTGGCTGAATCTAGGGTGTGTGATGCTGAAATTAAGGGTGTGTGATTAGTAAATCAGCCCAGTGATTGTTTTGGCATAGCTCTGGCTGGAAATAAGGGTTGATTGCTTTACTCATCCTAGGTCAGGTAGCCTGCATACAATATAAGGGGCAGAAAGAGTCTTGTCTTCCTCTCCCTTGTTGATTTTGCTGTCTTTCACCATGAACGGTTGATCCACTGCCATGTGCCACCCTGCCTTGGTGCCAGTTGGTTATAGATTGAAACTTCTACAAACTGTGAGCTAAATAAACCTTTCCTCCTTTAACTTTGGGTATAGGGTATTTTGTTTCAGCAATAAGAGACAAGTAACTAAGACAGCAAACAACCCTATAACCCGGTTTTTTAAATTGGTTGAATAATCTGAAGAGACATTTCTCAAAATAAAATAATATAAATGAATAAGAGATAGATTAAAAAAACTGCTCAACATCACTAACCATCAGGCAAATGCAAATCAAAATCACAGTGACATACCATTTCCTCTCACTTACAGTGACTATTATCAAAAAGATAAACAATAACAAATGCTGACAAGGATGTAAAGAAAGGGGAACTCATACATTATCAGTGGGAATATAAATTAGTACAACCACTATGGAAAATAGTACCCTGAAAACAGTTCCTTGAAATACCTAAAATAGAATTACCATATGATCCAGCAATTCCACTATGGGCATATACCCAAAAGAAAAGGAATGACCATGTCAAAGAGTCAACTGCATTCCCATATTTATTGCAGTATTGTTCACAATAACCAAGATACAGGTCAACCTATGCACCCATCTTCAGAGGAATGGATAAAGAAAAATTTGAATACTATTCAGCCATAAAAAACATGGAATCTTGTCATCTGTGACAGCGTCAATGAGCTTGGAGGACATTATATGAAATGAAATAAGTCAGGTAGAGAAAGATAAACACCATATGATCTCAGTCAGATGTGAAATCTGAAATGTTAGTCTTATTATAGAAGCTAAGAGTAGAAAAATGGTCATCAGAGACTGAGCAGAATAGCAGGGAGGGGAAATGGGAAGAAGTTGGGCAACAAGTATAATGTTACAGTGGATAGCAGAAATAAATTTTAGTGTATGTTGTATGGCATTACAGGGTAAATATAATTAACAATAATGCATTATGTATGTCAAAAGAATAAGAAGGAAGGATTTTAAAGGTACTTATATAAAGAAATGATAAAAGTTTAAGGTGTTAGATACATTAATTACACTGAATTGATCATTATCCAATATGTATGTGAAGCATATATCAATAAAAAATTATTTGAGGTTTCTCTTCTGAATTCAGATGGATTCCCCAAAATAAATGTTTGGCAGGCATTTGAAAATAGTCTGTATTCTACTGTTGTTGGGTGGAGTAGTCTGCATATGACGGTGATCATGATTTCTTAATATCCTTGCTGATTTTATGTCTAGTTGTTCTACCAATTGCTCAGGAATAAATATTCAAGCTGTTAACTATAATTGTTATCTATTTCTTTTATTCTGTTACTTTGTGATGCATGTGTTTTATAACTGTACTTTGATGAATATATATTTACTTGTACTTTGTCTTCTTACTGGATTGACATTTTTATCATTATGCCATGACACTGGAAAAGTTATATTACTCTCAAACTTATTTTATACTTTATTAACATAGGTACTGTTACTTTTTAAAAATTCAGAAGTACATGGTATTTGTTCTATCCTATTATTTGAACCTACTGATGTCACTGAATTTGAGATAAACTTTTTATAAATAACATATGGTTGGGTTGTGCTTTCTATTTTTATTAATTTTTTATTAAAAAAAGAAAAAAGAAGTCAGAAAACAAAAAACAAAAAGCAAAAGAGACAAACAACAACAAAAAACCCCAAACAATAACAATACAGGTTTTCAAACCAGAATGAAAGAAATTTGACAATGGTTTTTATATTGCATATTATTATGTTTTTTTTTCAAAGAAAGAAAAGAAAAGAAAAAAACAAAATAGAAAAACAGGTAAAAAGGTAGAACAATACAGAATTCAAAAAAATTAACATCATAAAATCACTAGTTGATACATTACACAATATTCATCTTAAAAATAGTTGCCAAAGTCACAAAATCAAAGCACACAAAGTGGCTAGACACTCAGATATTAACAGTACAAATGCTTCTGTTCAATGATCTAATAGAAATTCAGTAATATGATCATCTATCTTACAAATTACACATACCATTATATCCTTTAGAGCACTTTCATTCTCTTTCACTTTTACAATATCTATTATACATTTTGGATCCCATTACTCTGTCAGTTTTTATTATTTTTTACACTAGAGAGACAATGTGATATTTACTAATGTGAGTCTTGTTTATTTAACTTATGAGGATATTCTCAAGTTGCTTCCATTTACCTATAAAGGCCTCAAAATCATCATTTTTTATAGCTGAGTAATATTCCATTGTATAAAAATACCACATCTTTCTCATCCACTCTGTGGTAGATAGAATTTTGGTTGTTTCCAAGATTTAGCTATCACAAAATGTGCTGCTATGAACATGGATGCACATACATCACTGTGACATGATCTTTTCAACTTTTCTGGGAAAATACCCAGGAGGGGAATAGCTGGATTGAATGGAACTTCCAATCCTAGTGTTTGAGGAATCTCCCTACTGATTTCCACAGTGGTTGCACCAGTCTACACTCCCACCAACAGTGGAGAAGTGTTCATTTTTTCCCGCAGCCTCACCAACATTTGTTATCAGTTGATTTCCTGATGGCAGCTATTCTTTCCAGAGTGTGATGAAATCTCAATGCTGTTTTAATTTGCATTTCTCAAATTACCATTGATAGTGAACAATTCTTCATATATTTATTTGCCATTTGTATAACTTCATCTGAGAAATGTGTGTTCATCTCAGATGCCCATTTTTGGATAGGGTCTTTGAATTTGGGGGCTTGATGTTCTTCAGTTCTTTATATTTTCTGCATATAAGTCCTTTGTCTGAGGGATTGCTGGCTAAAATTCTTTCTCATTCTGTGGGTTTTCTTTTCACTCTGTTGGTTATTTAATTTGAAGTGCAGAAATTTTTCAATAATATGATATCCCAGTTGTTCATTCTTTGAAGCATTTCCTGCACGGTTTGCATTTTATTTATGAATTCTCTGTCTACCCCATGTCTCCAAGATTTCTACCTACGTTGTTCTCCACTAGATTTAATGTTTCTGTTTTAATATTTAGATCCTTGATCCATTTTGACTTTAGTTTAGTGTACAGTGATAGGCATGGGTCAACTTTCAATCTTTGGCATTTGGATAGCCAATTTTCCAACACCATTTAGTAAAGAGGCTTTCTTCCAGTGAACATGTTTAGCCACTTTGTCAAATATCAGGTGACTGAGTATCTTTGTAGAAGTGTTTATATATTCTAGTCTGTTCTATTGACGCTCAGGTCTATTTCTTTACCAGTACCTTGCTGATTTCATGACTGTGGCTTTGTAGTATAGTTTCAAGTCAGGAATTGAGATGCCTCCTGCCTTGCCTTTGTTGCCTAGAATTGCCTTTGCTGTTCTAGGTTTCTTCTGTTTCCAAATGAATTTTAGGAATATTTTCTCTAGATCTGTAAGGTATGTTAATGGTATTTTGATTGGAATTGCACTGAATCTGTATGACAGCTTTGGGAATATGGCTATTTTCACAATGTTGGTTCTTCCTAACCAAGAAAAAGGAATATCCTTCAATTTTCTAATATCCTCTTCAATCTCCTTTTTTAGCGTAGCATAATTTTCAGCATAAATGTCTTTTACATTCTTGGTTAGGTTGATTCCTAGGTATTTCATTTTTTAGATGCTATTGTGAAAGGCAGCATTTCCATAATTTCTCTCTCAGTATATTTTTTTGTTGTTTGTGTACAGGAATGCTATTGATTTTTGAGTGATGACTTTGTATGCAGCTATGCTGCTGAATTTGTTTATTACCTATAGTAGTCCTCTAATGGACTTTTTGTGGTCTTCTATGTAGAGTATCATGTCATCTGCAAATAATGCTAATTTAACTTCTTCCTTTCCTATTTTTATTCCTTTTATTTCTTCCTCTTGTCTGATTGCTCTGGCTAATATTTCTAGAACTATATTAAATAGGAGTGGTGATAGTGGATATCCTTGTCCTATTCGTGATTTTAGAATGATGGCTTTCAGTTTTGGTCCATTTAGTATAATGTTGGCTGTTGGTTTGTCGTAAATGGCCTTTATGAGATTGAGGTATATACTGTGTATTCTGAGATTCTTTAGGGGTTTCTTTTATCATGAAAATGTGTTGGACTTTATCAAACGCTTTTTCTGTGTCTATTGAGATGACCATGTGATTTTTATTTTTGGCTCTGTTGCTGTGGTGTATTACATTTGCTGATTTGCATATGTTGAACCATCCCTGCATTCCTGGAATAAATCCCACTTGGTCATGGCATATAATCTTCTTGATGATTTGCTGCATTCTATTTGCCAATATTTTATTGAGAATCTTTGCATCAATGTTCATTAGTGAGATTGGTCTATAGTTCTCCTTTTTGGTTGGGTCTTTCTCTGGTTTTGGTATCTGAGTGATACTTGCCTCCAAGAATGAGTTAGGGAGGACTGCTTCTCTTTCAATTTCATTGAAGAGTTTAAGGAGTATTGGCATTAAATCTTCTCTAAATTTCTTATAGAATTTAGCCATGAACCCATCAAGACCTGGGCTTTTCTTTGTTGGTAAGTTTTTAATCACGTTGTTGATTTTAGTAGCTGATATTGGGTTATTCAAAATTGTTATATCTTCTTGATTGAGCTTTGGTAGTTCATATGTTTCTAGAAATCTGTCCATTTCCTCTGTGTTTTCCACCCTATGTAAGTAGAGATTTTCAAATATGTATTCATGATCTTTTGAATTTCCATGGAATCTGTAATAATTTCCCTCTTTTCAGTTCTTATTGCATGGATTTGAATTTTTTTCTTTTTTTCTTGATAAGGTTGGCTAGAGGTTTATCAATTTTGTTTATCCTCTCAAAAAACCAGCTCTTTGATTCGTTAATTCTTTGTATTGTTTTTTTTGTTTCAATTACATTAATTTCTGCTCTAATCCTTACAATTTCCTCTCTTCTACGAGATTTGGGTTTGACTTGCTGTTACTTTTCTAGAAGCTTGAGACGTAGCATTAGGTTATTTATTTGTGTTCATTCCATTTTCTTGATGTAACTATTTATTGCTATATATTTCCCTCTTAGGACTGCTTTCGTTGCCTCCCATAGGTTAAGGTATGCTGTATCTGCATTTTCATTGTATTGTAGGTATTGTTTTGTTTCTTCTTTAATTTCATCTGTAACCCACTGGTTGTTCAGAAGGTTGTTATTTAATTTTCATGTATTTATGCAGGTTTTGCATGTTTTTTGGCCATGATTTCCCATTTTATTGCGCTATGGTCAGATATTATGCATGGGATACATTTGCTCACTTTTCATTTACTTAAGAATATTTTATGAGTTAATATATGGTCTATTTTGGAAAATGTCCCATGTGCAGCTTAGAAGAATGTATATTCTGATATGGTTGTGTGGAAAACTCTGTAAACATCCATTAAGTCCATTCACTCACAAGTATGATTGAGTTCTACTCTTTCTTTGCTGACTTTTGTCTAGTTGTTCTATCTCTTTGTGACAGTGGGGTGTTAAAGTCTCCTATTACAATTGTGTTCTTGTGTATTTGGTTTACCATGTCCATTAGTATTTGTCTTATATAGTTGGTTGGTCCTCTCTTTGGTGCACATATATTTATAATTGTTAGCTTTTCCTCTTATAATTTTCCACTTACAAGTATGTAGTGGCCTTCTTTGTCTCTTTTAATCATTTTAGGTTTGAGGTTCACTTTGTCTGCAAACAGAATAGCTACCATTGCTTTTTTCTGGTTTCCTGTTGCATGGAATACTGTTCTCTATCCTTTAACTTTTAATCTGTGAGTTTCTTTTTGATGCAGATGTATTTCCTTTATACAGCATATTGTGGGGTCATGTTTCTTGATCCATTCTGTCAACCTGTTTCTTTTGACAGGTGAATTGAGCCCATTTACATTTATGGATATCACTGATATGTACTGGCTTGACTTTGTCATGTTGTGTTCCTATTGTTGGTTTCCCACTTTTCTCCCTTGTTTAATTTCTTGTCCAGCCTGGTGGTTTTTTACTGTTGTTGTTCTGTAGATTGTAGTCATTTTTATCTCTATCTAGTATGTTTTTCAATACTCTTTCTAGGGTTGGTTTGGTGGACATGAATTTCTTCAGTTGTTCTTTGTCATGGAAGTATCTTGTTTCTCCATTAAATTTGAAGGACAGTTTTGCTGGGTACATCAGTCTGGGTTGAAAGTTGTTTTCTTTTAGGGTTTGAAATACTTCACTCCAAGCTCATCTTAACTTGAAGGTTTGCTCTGAAACGTCTGTCTTGCTTCTAATAGACTTTCCTTGATAGGTGATTTGTGTCTTTTCTCCAACAGCTTTTAGTATTCTGTTTTTATGCTTTATGTCTGGGAAATTAATTATTATATGTCTGGGTGTAGATTCATGTTAATTTTGACTGTTTGGCATTTTACATACCTCACTTATATGTATATTAGTTTTTCCCCCCATGTTTTGGAAATTTTCCACTATTAGCTCTGTGAATATTCTAGTTATAGCCTTTGTGTTGTCTCCTGCATCTTCACTGATGCCTATTAGTTTTATATTGTTTCTCTTGGCATCATCTTCAAACTGCTGGATTGTCACTTCATGCTGCTTTGTTGCTTTTATAAGGTGTACCCTTTCATGATCACTATGTGCAATCCTGTCCTCAAGGTCTGAAATTGTATCCTCAGCTTCATTTAAATGATTTTCCAGCTTTCAATATAATTCTTTTTTTCTTGGATATCTCTTTGAATTTGCTTCATGGATTCTGCTTGTTTTCTACATTGTTCATTCAAAGTTTAAATCAATTTCCCATGCTCCTGTATTTGTTTTATCTATTTCTTCTCTAGCCATGTTAATCAAATCATTTACTAAGGTTGTTATTTCTGTCTTTATGTAAGATACTATTTCTAATTTTATTTCCTCTATTGCCTCATGGATTTGTTTCTTTACTTCATTTGCTATCTTTTCAGAGATCTCTGGTGTATGACTTTTAAAGTCCTCTTCTGCTGTCACCTGTTCTTGCTCCTGATGTACCTCATGTTTGAGATTGCATTTTGCTTTTTTGTTTTGTCATTTTTACCTTCTGGGCAACTATCTGGTTATTTAGTCCCAATAGTCACAACTGTCAGCAGTGTCTCCTAGGGTCCTACTCTGTCATTGATGTCTGCTCAATTGTTGGGTAAATAGTGATGGGAACCTGCTGAGGTCCTGTTTCTGGGTGAAGGACCAGCAATTCTCCTTTCAAATCAGCATGGCCAATCCACTGCCATTCAAGGTTCTGGGAGGGAATGTGGGAGCCCAACATTCACAGCAGTACTTGGTCTAAGAGATGGGGAGGGTAGCTGAGTGCAGCAGGCCGAGCCAGATTTGGTTGGGTGGTCCTCTGTGTCAGCACACAGGAGGAACATGCCAGGTCATAGGCATGGTGGTGGTCAGAGCCAGGGTGGAGTGTGGCAGTTGTCCTCCTGTGCTGTGCATGGGGGGAACCTGTCAGGGCAGAGGCTTGGCACAGCATGGAGGTCCAAGCTGGGGTGAGGTGTGGTGGTCATCCTCTGGGCCTGTGCACGTGGGAGGCATGCAGGGCCCCAGCATGGCTCAGTTGCCCAAGCCAGGGTGGAGCACGGTGGTCGTTCTCCGGGCCTGCTAGCATCGTGGAGGGGTTGTGCTTTCTTAAATTCATTCTGGGAATCCCTGTCTTTTTAATTTCATGGAAAAAAATAAAACAAAATTTCATGACAAAATAATAGGACAATAACAATAGTTATTACATTGTGTATTATTATCTTCAAAGTAGTTACTCAGAGTACAAGATGGGGCATAAGAAATTCTCTAAACAACATTAGTACAAACCTTCCTTTTCAGTGGAACTAGTAGCATAGCTAGTATTTTTTCCTTTCCTCTTCCTCCATTTCCCCCTCCCCCACCCTACTTTCTCTTCCTTTTTGAATAATTTCTTCCCATTTCACAATATCTATTGTACATTTTGTTCCTTACTTACTCTTTTAGTTTCTCATACCAGGAAGAAAATATATTTACACATGTGAGTTCAATTTATTTCACTTAAGATCTTGTATGGTCTCAAGTTGCATCCATTTACCTATATAATTCCTATATTTTATGTGATTAATTTAGACCATCTACATTTAATGTAACTATCAATATGTTAAGACAGATATACCATTTAAAATTTTATTTCCTTTTTTTTACTATTTGCATGTTACTTTTACATTTTTTATTCTCAATTTTATTTATCTGCAGTGCTTTTAAGTATATCTCTTTATATAAACTTGTAAGTAGTTGCTGCATTATATTTTACATATATAATTTATCACATTCTACTAGTATCATGTTATTAGTTCAAGTGAACTATTGGAAGCTTACTTTTGACTTATGCCCTTTTACTTTCCTCTATATACAATATAATTGTCTTGCATATTTTTCAGTACATTAATTGTTAAAATTTTTACTTTAGACTGGGGATTTAGCTCAGTGTCATAGACACCTGCCTTGCAAGCACACAGTCCCGAGTTCAATCCCCAGTACTGATAAAAAAAAATTTACTTTACCTGTCAAACATAATTTAGAAAAATCAAAAATCCAGTTTAATGTATATTTTCCTATTTCTTGTTCTTTCTTCCTTTTTGATATTCCATGATATCTTCTTTCATCATTTCCTTTTTGTTTAAGCAAGTTTCTTTAGCCATTTGTTTCTTCATTTTCAATTTCATCTCAAAATGTCCTACTTTTCTCCTCACTTTTAAAAGATGATTTGTTCAATATGAAATTCTTGCAGTACTTTTCTTTCAGCACTTGAAAACTTCTGTGTTAGGACTAGGGCTGTATTCCGGTTCCATGGTTTCTGATGAGAAATAAACTGTTATTTAATTTGTTTTCCCCTAAAATTAAGGTACATTTTTTTTTCTCACTGATTTCAAGTTATCTTCAATTTTCTATAACTTAGCATGGCTATAATTTGGTCTATCCTGTTTGGGGTTTACTCAGTTCATGAATATATAGGTGTTGTTGTTGCCAAATTTGAGGAATTTTCAGCTTTCTTCAAATGCTAGTTGAGTTCTTGTGTATTCCCATTCAAACTGTCCAATACATTTGAACAGCTCATAGAGGTTTTGTAGTTTCTTTGTATAAGAACACAGAACTTAAAAATGGGAGACCTGAGACTTAAGAAGTTTGCTTTCTTGAAAATTCAGTTCCATCCCTGCATCCTAAGTTGTTTCACTATCATTATTGGTTTACACCACAGGAATAATCTCCTTGAGGATTTTGGCCCTAATTTATTTGTTCCTTCTGACCTAGAGACAACAAGAACAAAGTGCTGCTTTGTACTGATCAACAGTCAGACACAAGGTCTGTCTGTGACAGCCTATGTGAAAACAATCATCTCTGCAAATAAATATAAAGCACATAAATCTGTTTTGCAGAAGAGAACTTTCTTGCTAGAGATGGAACAAAAAGCTCAGGTATTACGGTCATGCAGACAAGATAGATGAGAAGTTTTTAGCACAGAGAAGGTCTGTAGTACATGAAAAACTCTTGTTACTAGGATTGTTTGATGATGCTTAGATACAGCTGCCCAAGGGAAAAGGATGATTCCAGAAGTCTGATCAATCTAGCAAAAAAAGAAAGCAGGGATGCTACGGAAGCCTAAGACATTCCTAATTTCCAACCCCAGTTCCACTACTTACTCATTGTAAAATTGTAGGCAGAATGTTATCTAATTTGCCCAGCCTCAATTATCTCATCTCCAAAATGGGCACCATCTTGGTACCTACCTCATTAGAGTCACAGTGAAGATCAAATGAGATAATGTATGTAAATCGCCTGCCATTTACTGGGTGCTCAATAAATGATAGTTATTTTGATTACCCTTTCAAGGTGAGACAATTTCCAGCCAAAGCATTAATATCAGTGATTCCTTTTATTTGATGAACCAATCTGCATCTGATTAACTCTTTACAAGTATCTCTTGGGGTAGAATGGTAATGTGTCCTTCACTTTCTCTCATAAGATTTGGCTGGAATTCTGTGCTGAGGAAATTAATGGCCTCTGCAAATCCATTTGCATAAGTACTTGTGCTATCACAGTGACATTAAAGAGTGGATCCTGGTCTGGTCCTATAGGCACAGAAACAGATATGTGAGGATGAAAACAGACTCAGGCCTGATGATGAGTCACTCTGAGACATTTCCCCCACAAGCTCTCTGGTGCCTTATTTTGCTGAGATAGGCTAGAAAGCTCCTGGCAGGCAGTAAACGGGCCTGGAAGATGAGCACTTAAGGAAAGACTCTGAATTCCTGAAGAGATAAATCCAGTTTCCCAATGTACCCTGCACAAATGGACTTGAGCCTGTCTTCCTAGGACCAGGACTTCCCTTAGCTAAAGAGACACTTCTGAAATTAGGAGGGGCTTGGCCCGCTCAAAGGCTACAACACAGAGACATTCACATCCAGCTGGCAAGGTCCAAACCTGCTGTAGTTGGAATGCTGGCTATATCACCAGTTCATTCATCGCTGTATCTATAAAGGGAAAGGGTTACCTCTGCCCACAACAGGCCTAGCCTCAACCTGCAGCAGCCTGAAGGCATACCTGTTATTCAAAGGCTAGTGCAATGTGGATAAGAAGCCTGTGCTGAACTTGACTCACTCTGCCACTTCCTGACTGTGTGACCTTTGCTAAGTCTCCCAACTTCTCTGTGCTCAAATGCCTTCATTTGTAAAATGGAAGGCGTAAGAATGTTCCCTCAGCAACTCTTGGGTTTAAATAAAATAATGGCTAGTAAATGTTGGAAGCAGCAGAAATTCTCAGCAGGTAATAGCTGTTAAGTTGAATATTTAACCCAAATGTGTAAAATGAAATGGATAAAATCAAAGAATTTTCCTACTTAAGACTCCGGTTTGCAAGGTGAATCTACTCAAGTATTTTCAGGGTTAAAATATTTTATAACTTGGGTCAACAAATAACTGAGAACAAATTAAAGGGCTGCATTCAACTTGATTTTTACAAAAGCAAATGCTAAAATGTTGGAGAAAGTCTATTCATATATTGCTAGTAGACATGTGAATTGTTAGAGCCCATCTGAAGTAGAATCTGGCATTATCTACTAACATTAAATATATGGATAAACTTCAACCTAGCAGTGCCACTCTGAGGAATCGATTCCACATAACTAAAAGCACCAGAAATGGAAGGTATGTCTGTGAGCAGATTGGCTGCATGAATTGCACACCCAAACGAGGGCCTTTTACACCACCATCTAAAGGAATGATGTGATTTCCATGGTATATTATTAAGAGAGAAAAGCAACCACAGCAGTGCATATACTTGGATGCCCCTATTGTAAAATCAAATGGCCAAAACATCCCTTTTGTATGTGTAGTGCATGTGCCCTAGATGATTATGCAGGTGAGGAAATATACATAGTAGGTTATTCAGGTCACTTACTTTTGAAGGACTGTGATGCAGGAAAAGAGGCTGCGTATTTTCAAAAGAAAGTGGTCCACAGTGAAAATTCATATTCTATAGTCCAACTGAGAGAAATGTGTGTATGTGTGTGTGCAAGTGCAAATATGTATGTATGCACACATTCACAGAAAGATGTGATCAAGGATGGTCAACAAGACGTTACTGGTATATATCTCAAAGGAGTGAAAAATATGAAAATGTCACTTTCTCTACTAATTTTCTTCATTCATTTCACACGAATGGAATCAGCAAACTTATCTTAAACGTCATCCTAAGAACTGGTAACAGCAGCTGTCTGGGGGAAGGGTTCTGGGTTGAGGATGCAGGCCTGGCTAGGTGGTAGAGAGGCATACTTTTCATTGTGTGGCCTTCATGGCTTTTGAATTGTGTCCAGTATGAATGCATTACCAATTCAAAATAAGAAATAAGGCTTCATGTAAGTGTTGTATCTCAAGAAGTATAACCCTCTCAGAGGCCAGTAATGTATAATCAGTGTCCTCAGTAGACACCCCAGCCTTCTCTCTCGTTCTGGCACATTCTTCTTCCCCATTGCAGAGCCTGGGCTCCTGCAGCTCCATCTGTCTAGGAAGCTCCTTCATGTCACCAGCTCTCATGTAGCCTTTTGATCTTGGCTCCAACATGATATTTTTACTCCAGTGACTAACAAAGGTCCCCTGTTCTAGCTCCCAATTGTACACGTGTTTATTGAATAAGTTATTCTACTCACACTGTTCAACACTTCCAATGTGTCTCAACCTCTCCAACACATGTGTACAGTTTTTTTTCCTAGTAGGTGATTGTCTCTTGCCTTTGGGAGGACTAAGGAAAGCTCAAATTGGAATGGTTCCACCAGATCCATGGAGAAGCCCAGAGGCTGCATAAACAATTAACTATGTCTGCATTCATACCCTCATTTAGTAGATGTTTAATAAGCATCTGTAGAGTCCTGGATAGTGTGCTGAGCCTTGTACAACTAACAGTGAAGAGAAATGAAGACTTTTCCTGGTCACATGGCACTCACAGTACAGTATAAGGAGGAGACAAGAATTAAATTAGTTAACAAATGAATAAATAAAATAATTATAACATGGTCAACAGCAAAGAAGGAATAGTGCAGGGAGCTATCAATGGCACTACATTAAAATAATGTGTCTTGCTCATATTTGTGCATTATTTTTACTGTAGATTGATGCACCAATGATTAATTCACTTAAACTTCCATTGAATTGACAGTTACTGTTTTGCCCATGTATATTTTTTCTCAGTCAGCGTATTCTAATAGCACTACTGCCACCAATGTGACAGTTGAAAGGGTGGAATGAAACACCTCTTCCAGGTGCTCATGACAACTATAAAACAGCTAAAACAGTGCTCCACACATCTTCATACTTGGAGATAAAGTTGGGCTTTTCAAAATGAATTTTGGATCCCTATGCCACCAAATTCAAAATAGATATTAAAGTGATGGGGGATAAGTTTTAAAATTTTTCTTTATGAAAGGTCCCCCCCATGATTGGCTGCTTGATATGCTCAGCAAATTTTTTTTAAAGAAATCTTCATACTCTGGAGAACTGTGAACCACCAGCCTAATAAGGCTCTGGGCCATACCATCATTCATTCATCCATGCATTCTCATTTATTCTCTTTCTCTTTCTGTCTCTGTCTCTCTATCTCTCTGCCTCTCTCTCTCTCCCACATACACACACTGCAGCATGTGATAAGTATTAATAAGCAGCAACATGGTATGAAAGGGGACTGCAAATTCACCTGCACCTGCTACCATCTGTCGTCTCCCAAGGACAGTAAGGAGTAAATTGATGGGTAGATCACTTCTCCTTCATGCACAGTATTGGCCTGGGAGCTGATCCAGCTTGCTGAAGTATCTCATTCTTTGACTGGGAGGAGAAGCTGCCCCCACATTTAAAGCCAGGGAATGGGAACACTAGGACTAACAGACAGACCCTAATCTGACTCTGCAGTGGATCCAGACAGAGCGCCACATTCTGTCTGTTCTTTCAGAGGGTCTGCAAAACTCCTGACTGGAGTACCACACTTAACTGGACTTGCAGTGGAATGAAAACTTCCCATGTAAATTCATTGTCCAATTAATTTACATGTTCTTGTAAGTGCTCAAATTCTGTTTATCTAGATTATTTTTACTGGAAATGCTTCTAAATGTATTGCAAGTCTGTCTTATCCAATGGAACATTCTGGGAGCAATTTAACCTTTTCCTGATGACTTGGGGTCATCAACATGAATATCCATTATTGTACCTCATCTGCTTTTGCATTATTATGAATTCTCTTTCTTTCCACATCTGGCTGTCAGCTGTCACTGCTCACCCACAGTTAATGAGCCTGCCTCTTCCAACCCTCTCAGCTCTCGGCTAATCACTGATAATAAAAGCAAAAAAATGCATTGATCTCTTGCAACAGGCCCTGTGCTAAGTGCTTTGCATAGATTAATTAATTAAATCCTCAGAACAGCCCTAGAGGCAGGTACAATTATTATCCCCAAATTACAGATGGGGTAACCAAGGCTCAGAAGGGTCAAGTAATTTGCCTGAGGTTACACAGCAAGCATACAGCATAACTAAGATGTGGACACCGATCTGTTGATCCCAAGATTGCAAGTTCTTTCGCCACCATATGGCTCCCTTTCATACTTTTTGACAGTGAAACAGAAATAGAAATACATTTTATTGTCATCCAGTACAGACACACATCATGTAAAACTGAATCAAAACTTCCAAAAGCAACAAATGTATTACGTGGAACATGCTCTGACATTTTATTCTATTCCACACCATCATCATCACTATCATCCTCATTTTTACCACTGTGGCTCATGACAAAATGATTTTCCAGCCCATCGATGGGTCACAATTTATGCTTTGAAAAATGCTGAAACATATTTTGGTGGGTAATCTAGAGTGGGGCAAGGGTCACCTCTATCTAGGACACTTTGATGAGAACTTGAAAAAGGTGCCTCTTTCTCATGAGGCTTAATTCATTCTTGTCAATTTTTCATAATATGCTGACTGTGAGAGTAAGACATTACTGCCATATCCCAGAAGAATGGTTAGAAATAAATAAGTAAATCTTGGTGTCAAAAATATGAATAGTACCTCTGATAGAAGGTAATGGAAGCACTGCGTACATGAGTGGGCATATTGGCCCCAGTGCACAGAGAAATCACAAACCAAGATTGGTTAGGAGGTACTCATGAAATGACTAAGTTATCCCTGAATGTCCCCATATGCCCAAGATTTGTGACTCCTTAGGACTTTTGTACTGACTTCCCAATTGGGATTGTCACATAAAATACAGGACATTTATTTCTTTTGGAATTTCAGATAAATAACAAGTAATTTTTACTAAAACAACAGGTAATTTTTACTACAAGTCTGCTCCATATAATACTTGCGATATAGTCATGCTAAAAATTTCATTGTAGGTCTTAAAATTGCTAGATGAGTAAATTTTTAAAGTTCTCACCTTTAGGATAAGTACAGTAATATGAAGTGATATGCTAATTTGATTTCATCATTTTATACTGTATACATATCTCAAAACATCACATTGTGCCACATAAGTTATTTGATAATTAATAATAACATTTTAAAATATTTTTTAAAAATATGTATGACATGTAAAATTTAACACATTCCTGCTGGCTTGAACCACCGGTAGCATATGTGTGATTGTCCCAATGGGCAGCTTATACCACCCAATAGGACTGTCCCATGTCACCCAGTGGGACAGTTATGCATGCACGACCATTGCTTCAGAGCTGCCCCACAGTGACACTCACAAAGTATACCCCTGTTATGAGCATGTTCACTTGTCCTGGGAATTCTGTATTTTTATTTGCCAAGTCTGGTGAACCTATTTCCAATGCACAGCTAAACCAGTGATTCTCTTTCTGCTCCACTGAGGACTCTGAAGCAGTGAACAAATGGCACAGGTTAGATGGCAACTGCGCTATGATAGCTCTGAGCTTGCCACAAGGTAGTGCATGAATCAGCACCCTGTGGGGGATCCTGAGAGGAATAAGGAGTGGTGTTGCTGAGGATAGCAGGTAAGAGCACATGCAAGCTCTAGGCTGAGTGCACAGGGAAGACTCGCTGGAGGAAACTGGTTTAGGAAATGGGGAGTCAAAAGCTGTTGCTCATGAGAAAAGGCTGAAGCAGAGATGGACTAGAAATTGTGTGTCATGCACAGCAGGAAATGAGTATGATGAGAACTGAGGTTTGATCATTTTAAGGATCATTTAGAGAGGGGCAGAAGAGAGCCGTCAGGGTCCTTTTGATAGCATTTCTGTAAAACATATGGCGAGTACACAACAAAGATAGCAAAACCATAATGGTAGCAAAGTTCTACAAAGTACAGGACACTGTACTGATCTTTTCACAGGTATCATCTTGATTGGATTCCACATTTAAACTGTAAGACAGACACCATTACCCTAGTGCCTAGCTGAAGAACCTGAGGCTCAGAGTGGGGGAGGAGAAACACACAAAGGGCTTAGTTTACAAGTGACAGAGCTGAAGCTTGAACCCAGATCTATCAGACTTTGAGTCCCACACATTTCATCAGCACACTATGCTGCTAAAAGTAATGTAGAAAAATAGAGGGATATTGTGGAACATAGTTTCTGAGGTGCTCAAGGTACTGTGTTAGAGATGGAGAGTTGTGAACCAAAATGGGTAGCAACCCTTCCATTAACAACTTCCTATCTTTGCTACCTTGTCAAGACAAAAGCAAAGCATGTTGTAGTGAAGTGACACATCTATGGCTTCCCTGAGGGTAAGTACCAGATTTCCTCAGCCCTCTTTCTTACTCTTTCCAAAAACTGCATCCTGAGAAGACAAGGAGAAATCCCGGCAAGAAAAGAATTGAGAAGTGCAGCCCCTAATCCACAGTGCTATCCCACAGGTTTAAAGTCTCTCAGTAAACAAAGCAAACATTTGGAGATCACAGGGACAGTTCTCCTGGGCAGCATTCTTCCTGTGACAGAAACAACAAAAATCCCTAGAAAGCCAAAAGCACCAGTTGTGTTCTTTTAGACTCTTCTTACTACTAGCTTTGCGACCCACATCTGTCACCTATTCAATCTGAAACTCATTCCTAGGTTAACAGATAACACAGTGTTAATTTATTTGCCAAAGCACTTGGCTTCCAAAACCTTATTATTATTTATTTACACATCATTGTTAAGATACAATGCCTGCACTTTGCATTAGCAGCATTAGCCAGCAAGCAAAGGATCTATGTTACCAAGGTTTGAGGACTGGTTGTTACTGTGATTGTTTGTTGTCAGTTCATTTTCTCCCATCCATCCACCTTCACCAGACCAGCTGAGTGAGGCAAAGCAAAGCCAGGGAATAAGCCAAAGGGCTCTGCATGATATGCTAGTACTTGTAGCATTTGCCAATTTTCAATGTGAATACACCTATCCTGGCCAATTTCAGGGTACCCAAGTGACCTTACTGAATGTGAAGGTGGGAACATATACTAACACTAGCTGTCTGGAGCCAGCACAAAGCAAGCAGGCTCCAGCAACGCACTGTCCCTGAAAAAAAGGGAATGGCTAGACAAGTGACAGTTTATCCTTACAATAGTCTACTAAGCAATTGTTTAAAATGCTGAATGTAGATCTATATTGATCTGCTTATAAATACCCTTTTTAGACATAAATGGATGCATATTTCTTAACACGGAAAATACCTTCCATATATCATTATTAAGGTTTTTAAAAAATCATCAATGGATATTGGTATGGCCTCATTGTAACATTTAAATAGATGTATACATATTCATAAATATAGGAAAAAGCATTTGACCATATATATCAAAATATTAACAATAGTTATCTGTAGGTGGTAGACTTATATATAAATTTGACTTCTCCCTTTTTAATTTCTCCAGGCCATAGTTTGTTTACAATGGGCACATGATTACTTCCACACTCATATATATGTTTCTAAATGTATATATACATACACAGGCAACCCTCCGTTTCAGGGGCTCTGTAACTGTGTGTCTAACCAACCGAAGGAATTATATCTGTATTGGACACATACTAATTTTTCTCGTGTTATCTCCTAAAAATATTATGTAAACCAATTACTTACATAGCTTTTCCATTGTCATAGGTATTATAAATAATCCAGAGATTATTTAACATATATAGAGAGATGTGTGTGTGTTATATGCAAATTCTGTACCATCTCATATAAAGGGTTGAAGCAACTGAAAATTTTGGTAGCAATATAGGGTCACAGGACTACACTCTTGAAGATACTAAGGAACAACGTGTGTGAGTGTGTGTGTGTGTGTGTGTGTGTGTGTGTGTATTTAAGTAGGAACCTGATTAAGTTGTTATTTCAACAACTGTTTCCCATTTCTTTATCTCTTTGCCTCAGGTAGATGGGGTTGGATGAGGACTCAGGCTAGGAGCGCAACCATATGGGTTTTATTTCACTTTCCTGAGTGCCACTCAAGTAAGGGATGTGACTTGTCCAGTATTCTAGAGCCACATAATGACTGCCCTAGCCATGGAATTAGGCTGGCTGCTCAGGCCATCTCCCTGCAGCAGCTGCCTCAGTGACAGCACCACACCAGGTTACTCTGTCTTAGCCTGTTACAAGTGAGAAATGATAGGGCAAATTAAATTCGAAGGGTTTGCTACCAGGTAGGTTTGAGTCCTGCAGTTTAAATTGTAACAGCACCCACATCAATCCCCTACCAGTGTTTTCTGAGAAATATGGGTCTCACTCCTCTACTTAGTTCTCTAGACTAACTGGCCAACATTATTGTCCTTCAATTACAACATAATTTAAATAGACTTGTAAGCCAATTCATGGTATAATTGAAAGGCAATAGAGTTTGTCAGTTAGCCTAAGAAACTAACCGTCATAAATAATACTGCTTCTATGGGAAAACATGTTCCAGGTTCCAACTGACTCATACACTAATGTCTGCAACATGACATGATTCATTTGTAAATTGGAGGCTGCCAATTGGGGACCAGGTGGTCTGATCTAAACAGATCAGAGCCTTATGCTTCTCATATGGAAATGTCTTTCTAGATGTGCTATTGTGATCAATGAATAATTTTAAAGCACTTGGGAAATGTTAATTATTGATCCTTGCTTGCATGACCAAAGGGTCTACAAAATGCCACACAAATTCAGTTTGGTCTATGTGTCACTAAATAACTGTGTTGCTTGCCTTTTTCTCTGGCTGGCTGTTTTCAGATGGTTTAGTTTTAACTTCAAATTTATTCAGAGAGCTCAGACAAAATCGGGGGTCAATTGTTATCACTCAGAACACATATCTAAAGAATACAATTGCATTTAAAGAGGATTGTGGCTTCCTTTTTCTCAAGTAACAGAAGCGACTAGGTTATTGCTCCCAGTTAACCTACCTTCTGCAAATCCATTTCTTGTTCCTGGTCGTTACTATACCACCCACCCTTGGCTTTCTATTTTCTTTCTTCAAAGAGTCCCCAAATCCATTTACTCAGGATGTTTCCCCAGGAATAATAACTAACTATTAACTATTTTGTTTTGCTGGAGAAGAACTGTTACTCTGATTTACGCTTCAAATTTGCGTCATTATTAAATCAGCAATAGCTGTCATGTAAAGTACTGTGTTGCCTATGTTGTCCTCTTCTGATCTGCTCTGTACTGCCCCTTTTTGTTTGATTCTCTTTTAAATAATAAAAAAAAATTTGCGTCATTAGATATAAAAGTTCTCTAACATGAAAGATTGTATTCTTTAAGCTCCTCACAGGACATGCTTCTGTTCTTGCTAAGTAATGGTTATAGTCTATTAGAGACTCTATAGATTCTGTTTCTAGACCAAAAGGAAGACTGTGAGGACCTAAACCAGGTCTGAAGACTGTGAAAGCTGGAAAACCTAGGCACTGTGGTGTGCCCATAGCCCCCACTACTTCAGAGGCTGAAGTGGGAGGATCACTTGAACCCCTGGGTTCAAGATTGATCTGGGCAACATAGTGAGACAAACAAAGCTGCACAATATGCAAACAATATGCAAGATCTTTAGCATAGGAGTCAGAAATCATAGCATCTAGGTTTCTCTCTGTAACTAAATAGCTATCTTCCTCTGGGAGTCCCTTCCCTTCTCTGGGCCTCAGCCTATGAATCCTTGTCCAGAAAAATGGGGCTTCAAACTGAAGTCAGGGGGAACCCCGAGGGCCAGCATATGTGGAAGAACAGGAGAGCTATCCGGTAAAAGGAGATTTGCCATCAAGAGGTTCATCTTCCTACTTGAGGACAGGCCATCAGATTCACTCTGGCTGCAGCAGTCATCAAAAGTTCACAATCCCTTTTCATCCTTTGTCAGGTGACAAAGGGGGCAGCTAAGAAAGTGCAGCCAGTTCTTCCTCTTTGAAGCAAGCAGAGTCCAGAGGATGCTAACACTCTGAGTTCTGCGGAAAACAAGAAGAGATGACTGCACTCATTTTGCAAAAGACAAAACTTCTAGTCATTTTTGAATTGGGGTAGGGATGGGTGGAAATGGAACCCTTTATACTGTTTTCTTGTTTTGAGTTGTTTTTGGTACAGATTGAGTCTCTGGATTACTTCCAAGTCTTTGAGGGAATGACATTGTGGTAATTTTGTTTCACTAGTCTCTGTCTGGCCAGGTGATATTCCTTGAGGGCAAGAGTCAAAAAGAGCCGATCTAAATGGGTTTGCTAAATACCTAACTGACTGAACTGCACAGTTCCAGTAAGACGTTTAAAACCTGATCTTAACAAAATGGAAAGCAGCACGAAAGTTAACAAGTTGCCTTAAAATGTTTCTGGAATGAGGTAAAAGATAAAATAATAAATAAAGAGATGAGATTTATTTCTTCACAACAGTTTTCTGGTTTTTGTTTTCTTTGGTGTTGGTTTTGATTTCTGGTGCTGAGGGCTTCAGATATGCCAGGCAAATGCTCTACCACTGAGCTACACCCTCAAAATAATTTTCTTGATTCTTAAATTTGATTTTCCTAAACTGACAGCACCCTATGGGTGAGCTCAGGAAAGTAAAGGTAACTCTTTCCTCGATTACTCCATAGCACAAATGTATAAATGACTTGTGAAGGCCTGACCCATATTTTAAGTTGAGATATTTATGTCTGAAGTTAATCATTTATGGATTGACTAAGAGTTCAGACTTGAGTTAGAGACTATAATTAGACACAGTCTAGCAGGAAGTCAAGAACCAACTACGATGTCTGCCTATATCAGATCTTTAACAAACACTACTTGTTACTGCTGCTTTCATTATCAATTATTCCTTTCTTAACAGAATCCCCAAATCCACTCTACATTAAAAGCAATTCAAAGAACACTATCAATATTTTTGATCCTGGTTGAAGCTATTGAGTATCATGGACTAATCACTTTTACAGATCTGTAGTCTTTTCTAATAGCAGCAAAAGAAATCCAAACGTATGCCTGATAAGCCCCTGTGATTCCTCTTGATTGCTGCATGGCTCTTTGTCACAGCTGGAAGACACACCGCTCCAAGATTCCCTGTGCCGCTGTATAGTTAATCACAATATGGAACCGTCAAACTCAGAGGATGTATAAAAGCATATACAGCACATCTGTATATACAACTCATAATTTGTAAAATAGACTAATAGAAATTCTGTGGAGACATACTCCTTTCCAGTCAACTGCCTATTATTAAAAGACTTATTTCAATTGAATTGTGCTTTAAGAACCACAGCTACTTCACCTGATGGCTTCATATCATGAGGAAACAGTAGGTTCCCCCCCTCCCCCATGTCTGCCAGGTTGAGCAAACAGAAGTACAGGATGCTAGTTAAATAAATCTGAATTACAGTTAAATGATAAATGTTTTTAATAGTGTAAGTGGGTCCCAAATATTGCATCAGATAAACATGCTAAAAAAGTTATTTGTTATTTATAATTTCAGATAATACAAGGACTTTATTCTTGTATTTTATCTGACAACTATAGTTTTATATAGCTACTGTATTCATCTTTACTAACAATATCCCAAACCTATGAATCTAATGACATTTTAGAAAATTTATCAACTTAGCACTCAGTACAATTCTTTTCCATCATAAATATCTGTTAATTATACTTTTAATGTTACAAGATTTCACTCCATATGATAACAAATTTTAATCAAGCTTCTATAAATCCATATAATATGGCTTTTATTAACATGAGGCATAGTTATAGCAACAAACCACCAGAATTACCAAGGAATCCATGGTTAAGTATAAACTCTGGCTGAGCCACTATGAAATGAATCTCATTTTGGAAGCCAGAGCTCCAAACCATCCCAGTGAGGAAGGCTTTCTGCCAGTTCACAAAGGTCATATTTACCTGTAGCTAGTGGCATTTCCTTGTTCCTAGATAAGGTACAACAAAGGGAAGTGTTTGGTTCCAGGTGAGTGGGAAAAGGTATAAGAAATAGGAAGATAACAATGTTTGGTGCAGGTGAGAATGTATCAAGCAAACCATCCACACTGCTATGCACTTAAAAGGCCACTAAATGACCATAATGCTACTGTTATCACCCATTAAAAACCCAGTCTTCTTTCATTTGGACTTATGTATAGAAAATTCTGACCACACAAGAATCATCGCTTTTTCCTTGTCCAGAAGAGGAGCAGTACAGTGAGGTTGGAATTTACACTGAATGTTGACAAAAACTAGAGACATTCAACATCTCCTGACTGTAACTTTCTTGAAGTCTCTAGTTAAGAATAATTAAGGGGCAATTAAAGTGGGTAAGATCCTCTAATGTATTCTTTTTTGTTATCAAAATTTAGACAATAACTTTGCAGCAGCATCCATATAACAGAATAGCAGAAAGATGAACACAAACTTGCAAGAAAAATGTTCTACAACCTCTGTAAGGCTTATCCCCTTCCTAATCTCTCTGCTTTTTGTCAGGATTTTGTTAATCAGATCATTTTAAATCATGAAATGAAATCATGAATTTTTAAAATTATAGCTATAAAATTCCTCAAGCCTAAATCTATACATATGATGTCTGGATACATCTGAATAAAATTCTGTATATAAATACTGTGTGTGTGTGTGTGTGTGTGTGTGTGTGTGTGTGCGTTTTACTGGGGATTGAAGCCAGAACCCTTGCATTGAGCTATGTCCCTATTCTTTTTTTTTTTTTTTTACTTTTTATTTTGAGACAGGGCCTCACTAAGTCACTAAGCTACCCAGGTTGGGCTTGGACTTGTGATCCTCCAGTTTTAGTCCTCTAGGATGCTAGGATTATAAATGTACACCACCAAGCCTGGCATACCTTTATATAAGGATTTTACCTTCCCTAAGTACTGCTTGCTTTTTCTGTAAGATAGAACAGAAAGATGAACTAGATAAGTAAATGATAACAAAGGTCTTCAAACATCTTAACTGAAGATGTTTTTCTACAGGACACTCCTTAGAGTGCTTGAGTGAGATTTTTGATGCAAGCATGAGGAATCTGAACCTACAATTAACTATGATCACTTGTTTACCAAAGTAACCAAGAACAAAGCATCAAATTCCTTATAGCTACTTGGCACAACATTCTTTCAATATTTTTGTCCAGTTCCTGTGAGTCAGGATGCCATAGTGTTCTTTGACCTGGAGATTTTCTAACACACATCCATGGGAAAAGTGAAGTATGTATGCTTAGGAAAGAGCAGGATTTAAAAAACCTATATTTTAGTCCTGGCATTATGACTTACTGGCTGTGTAACCACTGGCAGGTTACTAATCTCTGTTAGACTAAGTAGCCTTATTGCTAAAATGGACTGCTCAAATCAAATGAAATAATGAACATGGAGTTATTTGCAGATGACAAACCAGTATAAAAATACTATAAACTCTTTTTCACATAGGACTAACAGGGTGGGAACAGAGCAGAGGTGGCCTTTGAAGAGGATCCTGGTGGTGTGTAGAATGCCATAGTCTGGAATGTAAAGTATCATTCTGTCTTTAAGACTGAAGCACTGACCCCACAACCCTCATTTACATGCATCCCCTCAATGACTTTTCATGACTCTAATGAGAAAGTGAGAGTTCCTTCCTGAGGAGTTGAACCTCCCCATCCTCTGACAAAAGATGTGTCTTTCCCAAGAAAAGATTGGGCAATACAGACAGGCTGCTCACATTCATATCATCTGTATCTTTTTAACTGCCAACAGATCCCACAAGCCAAATATTTCAGGCCATTAATGGACCATGACAATTTCAAGAATACATTATTACAACTATGTAAAGTGGTTGAGGCAGCTGAAAATCACAGCACGTAGGAAGTAAGGCATGACAGTTACAGGCAAAATAGAGCACACAAGATGCAGTATCATTTGTGAGGTATAATAATAGCTAATACTAAAAGGTAAAAGACATCACAAGAATGCAGTGCACATTTGGGGTATGTGTTATTAGAATAAGTCTGAACATAATTTTGGAGCTGGATTTGTGTTACTTTTAGAAGTACAATTAGTAGAATCAAGAAGGTAGAGTGGTGAGAGGCAGCAAAATTCAGCTTCTCCAAAATAATGGAACTCAGACACTGGAAAATAACAACTCATGGAAGGAAATAAGAGAAATCGACTGCCACTCTCTCCCTGCAGTCTCTCCCTGGCTCCCAGCTCCTAGCTTTTGGGGAGAGCAGCCTGGCTCTGCAGAATCAAGATGAGTCTGGGGTCTCCATAATAGCATGGGGTTTTACTCTAAGGGGTCTCCCCCATATGGCACGCAATAGCTAGATAGGGATACCAGCACAGGTGCCCACCACATCACCAGAGAGTATTTCGTAGGGTGCCCTTCCTGGAAGGGGTTGATTATTTGAATCTGGAACTCAGAAATGCTCAGGGAATGGTTTCACTGCATAGTTCCCAGTGTTATCTTCTGGACCAGGTAAGAATTAGCCACAGGAGACAGTCATAGACAAGGAGTGGCTGGAAAGAGACCACCTGAGGGGTTTGAGTTTAGGCAGGAAATGACACAAACCCCATTTCCTGCAGTGGCAGGCCAGGCCCAGTTTCAGTTATGCTAGGTCTGAAAGTGGCAGGATTGAGTACTTAAACCCTCAGCCTACTGCCTAGGTCCAGCATGGATCTAAGATCTATCTCATCGCCTTTTTATCTACCGGCCAAAGTAGGGATACAACTCAGCTTGGACACCACCACAGTCTGGGACAAACAGAGGCCTCTGTGAAATGGGGAGGTCACCTCGCAAACCTAAGGCCAAGGCTACATAGAGAAAACTGAGAATTGCTAGAGTACAAAACAGATCCATGAAGAAAACCACTCATTCAAAAATATAGTGGCTTTTTTCCTGTTTTGGGACTTGTTTCTTACCTTTTTCCTTTCTTCTTCATTTGGTTATTCTTGGGAATATTTTTTGTCTGCCTTCTTTTTTTTTGGTCTTATTTTATTTTTTCATGATTTTTTTCTTTTTCCCTTTCGTTTCACTTTTGATATTTTCTTGTAATTTTCCTTACTTTTATTCTCTATATTACTATTTCTATTTCTTATTCCTTCCTCTATTTTATCTTATCTTCTATTTTTCATTTTTTGCTGTTACCTTTAGCTAATTCTATTAATATCCTTTTACTCCTGAATAGAATTCTTTCTCTTCTCTGTCTTCCTTCTCAACTCCCATTGTAAAATTTTTCCATTTTTATTCTTGCATTATCCCTTTCCCAAATCCCTATACCTTTACTATTATAATGTCATGGTTATGTCAGTGGTCCCCAAGCTTTATGAATTATGAGCTTAACCAATCTAGCATTTGTGATTGGTTCATTGTCTAGCGATCAGATTGGTTATGTGAGTGCTAGGAGGTGGAACCAGGATATGATGTAATGGTAGGAAGAAGGTATGTGTGTGTCTCTCTCTCTTGGCCTGTTCACACTTGCTGTTTGCATCCAGCCATGAATGGTGGCCCATCATTCCACCCTGTCACTCGGAGCCAACTGATTATGGACTAAAACCTTCAAGAATTGTAAGAAATAACCTTTCCTTCCTTCATTTTGGGTGTTGGGTATTTTGTCCCAGCAATGAGTAAAAAGTAACTAAGATAATAACCATTAAGTTTTATCAATCTTTTGATAGTTAACTCTATGTTATTAATGTTGAATTCTATTAGGGGAGGTATAGTTGGAGGATTTAGTATATATTTGCTATAGGTCAATATCTGAATTATCTTAGTGTGTACTACAATTATGGATTTCTTTTCTATGGTTAAGAATGGTATATTATCTGTTCTTATGGTATGTCAATACCCAATTTGTCTTGGAAGATACTACTATTGCTGATTTGCTTGATATTCCCAGGGTCAACTAATTGCTCCTGCTAATGAGCTTTTTCTATGTGCCAACATCCAGATTACCTTTGTGACACTGACAATACTGAAGTGCATTCCTGGAGAACAGTGTGCTGGCCAATTGCACTGTATCTTCCTTTCCCACAATTAACAGAGGACATTGGGTCTTGGGACAAAGGCAAAGGATCCACACTGAGTGTTTCACAGACAACCAGATTAACTAGAGATCTGCATACCAGCAATAATCTTTCCACTATAACTACCAGAAAGCCTAGACAAACAAAAAATATACAAAAATAATAGAAATATGAGAAGACAAAGCAACAAATTTCTTCCCAAAACTTCCAACTCCCCCAGAGCCAATTCTGGGAGAACAAAGGGGGAGGAAAGAAAAGCTACATGCTTGGATTGTTTGAAATGATAATATAAGAGAATAAAAAATAAATCAATGAGATAATCAGCAAAATCACAAATGATATAATTACAGATTATATAACTAAATCATAGATGACATATCTAATGGCAGTATTAAATGATTGTAGAAGACGCTAATAAAAGGCTAGCTAAACTAAAAAAACCTAATTTTAAAAAAATGGCCAGTTTAGCAAAGATTGAGGTTCCAGTAAAAGGTTCCAAACAGAAATCCAAGGTATTAAAAATTATATTGAATTATGGGCACCAGAAGTGGTTAATATGATGACAGAATATCAGAATTAGAAGATACAAAACTTTCTAAGACTACTTAATCACAGATACCTTAAAAACAAGAGAACATGAAAAAAGGATACAGTAGCTACTAGTTGATAATAAGAAGACTAGTCTAAGATTGGGATGAGTGAAAAATCATATGACAACACAAAGGGCACCAAAATAGTTGTTTACAGAAATAATAACAGAAAAATTTCCAAATATAAGGAAAGAATGAAACATACAGATAAGTGAAGCCCACAGAAGCCCAAATTGTCACAATTAAAACAGAACCTTCCCATGTCACATTACATTCAAAATACCAGGACTCCAACCCAGGTACAGAATCCTAAAACATGTGAGAGAAAAGCAACAAATCACTTATAAAAGTAAACCCATAAAGGTTTTTAACATAAACCTTAAAGGCAGGTGAGTTTGGAGTGAAGTATTTCAATCCCCAAAAGATAACAGCTTCCAACTCAGACTTATACAGCAATGCCTTGGTTCATGAATTTAATTCAAACCACAATTCTGGAAAAGATGGCCATTTCATGTTCATCCAGGAAAGATGGCCATGGTCACATTTGTCACTCAATGCGGACTTTGCAAACCAAATAATTTTTTGCCAAATGCTTTTATTTGCAAATGACGTTGCTCAAAAGGAAAAGCATTCATTAACTAACATCCCACTGTATATCCTGTAAAACTTTCCTTCAAAATTGATGGAAAAATAAGTTTTTTCCATGACAAAGAACACCTGAAGAAATTTATGACCACAAAACCAGTACTCCAAAACATTCTCAAGAATATACTAGAAAGAGACAATGAAGCAAAAAAATCTAATAGAATGAATATACCAAGCAGAGTTAAGCAGAATGAGAAAGAAAAATAAAATTAGCAATGGATAAATAAAGCAATGATAGGGATATGTCAATATCTTTCAATAACTCTCAATATAAATGATCTCAATTCCCCACAGTGTCTCAGTTAATGTTTCTCATTGCTGAGACAAAAATACCCAACACCCAGAGTTAAAGGAAAAAAAGTTTATTTCAGCTCACAGTTTGTGAGGTTTTAGTCCATAGTCAGCTGGTCCCAAAGCAGGGTGGCACATAGCAGAGGGGGAACACAGAGTAGTAACAGTTTATAGATGAGCAGAGCAGGCAGAAGGAAGCAAGTTCAAGTGACCTTAGCATCTTCTTTCTGCCCTTTTATATTATATGTAGGTTACTGGGCTTAGGGGGTGCCAAACCATTCAGAGGACCAATTTAGTAATCACACACCTTAATCCCATAATCACGCACTCTAGATTCAGCCATTTCACTACAAGAGGCTTTGGAGGACATCTAGACACAAACCATGCACACAGATTGGCAGAATGGATAAAAAAAACAAAACCCAATGATAGTACAGAAGAAACACATTTAATTCAAAAAAATCAGAGATCAAGAAAATAAAAAGGATAGAAAATATTATATGCAATAAAGACCCAGGAAAAAGCAGGAGTGGCTACCCTAATTTCACACAAAGTAGATTTCAAGCCAGAACTGATCAGAAGGGGCAAAGAAGGTAACTACATACTGCCTAAGTGAACAATTCAATAGGAAGACATACAGTCATAAATGTATATAAAGCAAATGCCATCATACCCAACTTCATAAAACAAACCCAAATGTACCTAAAAAATCAAACACCAACAGAATTATATGAGTACCTCACACCCCCTTGTCACAAATAGTCAAATAAACTAGATTAAAAAAATTGACAAACATCAGAGTTGAACAAGATCTTCAGTTAATGATAGGTATCTATGAAGTTTTTCACTCAATAGCAATAGAGTACATATTCTTCTCAATAGTACATGTGGACTCAAATAACCACATGCTAGTCCATAATGCATACTTAAGTAAATGCAAAAGAATGAAATTTATTCCCTTCACATCAGATCATACTGAAATGAAACTAGAAGTCAATGGCAAAAGAAATCACAGGAAGAATACAAATGCAAGGAAACTAAATAATACTGACTTAAATAATGAATGAGTCACAGAAGAACTCAAGGAAGAAATTGGACTGTTCAGGGAATCAAATGATAATTCCAGTACCACATACTAAAACCCATGGGACACAATGAAATTAGTCCTAAGAGGGAAGTTTGTAGCTCTAAATGTTCAGTTTAGACAAAGAGCATCACTCCAAAGAAATAACATAATGACGCATCTTGAGATCATAGAGAGGCAAGAACAATCCAAATCCAAAGCTACTACAAGGCAGGAAATTATAAAGATTAGAGCAGAAAATAATGAAATTGACTAAAAATATAACATGAAGACTCAATGGATCAAAGAGCTGGTTCTTTGAAAGAATAAATAAAATAGACAAACTCCTAGCCAATTTTGCCAAAAGAAGGAAAGAAAAGACACAAATAAATGAAATTAGAAGTGAAAAAGTCAAAATCACAATGAATTCTACCAAAATCTAGATCATTAGTAACTACTTGAACTATTAAAAAATGGAGAAATCAGACATATAAACTACCAAAGCTGAATCAAGAAGACAAAAATCCTAAAAAAGTACTAAAAAAATACCAAATAAGAAAATCCAAGTCTCTCACAATAGAGTTACAGCCAAATTCTCCAAGAACTTTAGAGAAGATCTAATATCAATATTCCTGAAACTCTTTAATGAAAATGAAAGGGAAGGAGTATTCCCAAAGTCATTCCTGGAAGCTATCATTACCCTGATTCCAAAAGGACATAGCTTAAAAAAATACTACAGCCCAGTCTTGTTAATAAACACAGACACAAAAATCCTCAACAAGATATCAGCAAACAGAATGCAACAATTCACCAAATAGATCATACACCAGGACCAAATAGAATTCAGTGATTTGGGGATGGTTTAACATATGCAAATCAATAAATATAATTTAGCACATAAGCAGAGGCAAGGATAAAACCAACATGATCATCTCAATTGAAGCAGAAAAAGTTTTTTTCAAAATCCAACATCCATTTATGATAAAAACCCTAAATTAAGTAGGTATAGAAGGATCTTATCTCAATCCAATAAAAGCAAGTTATGACAAAGCAATGGAGAGAAGCTGAAAGCTTTCCCTCTAAAATCACGAAAAAGAAAGGGATATCCATTATCACCACCTCTACACAAAATACTTCATGAAATATTAGTATAAACAATCAATCAAGAGAAAGAAATAAAATGGATAAGTATAAGAATTAAATTACCATTATTTGCAGATGACATAATTGTCTATATAGTAGAACCAAAAAATTATACCAATAGACTGCTAGAATTAATAACTAAATTCAGTAGCATAGCAGGATACAGAGTTGATACACAAAAATCACTAACACTCTTATACACAATTAATAAACTCACCAAGAAAGAAATTAGGGAAACAATACCTTTCTCAATGGCATTGATGAAAATTAAATACTTAGGAATTAACCTAGCCAAAGAAGTGAAAGAGCTCTACAATGACAACCCCAGTACTCTGAAAAAGGAAAGTGAAGAAGACATCAGAAAATGGAAAGATATCACTTCTTCCTACACAGGCACAACCAATATGGTAAAGACAGCCAAACCTTCAAAGCTGACATGCAGACTGGGTACAATCCCAATCATAATACCAACAGCATTCCTCACAAAACTATGAAAAGCAATACTGCCACCTGTGGTGGTATATCCCTATAATCCCAGCACTTGGGAAGCTGAGGCAGGAAGATCTCTTGAGTTCAAGACCAGCCTGGGCTACAAAGTGAGTTCAAGGCCAGCCTGAACTGTATAGTGAAACCCTGTCTAAAAAAGACCAAAAAAGAAAAGATGGCTGCCCATAAAAAGCAGGATATGGAGCCTCTCTGGGAGAGACAGCTCAGATGCTGGAATAAAACATCCTGGAGAGATCCAGACAGAAGGAGATGGAGTCTCTCAACCCAGGAAGAAACTGAAGGGAAATGAGCAGCTCAAATAGGAA